>JAFCGX010000503.1:0-137992 GCA_019023105.1 Diglossa brunneiventris
GGCATTTTCCAGACAGCCTCTCTGCAGGGGGACAAGGGCAGGGGAAAAATATTGCCTAACAAGGGGTCAGTGTTAGGTGGACTCCCGTCTTTTTCTGAATGCAGCCAAACTAGGATGGTGATAGGATATTGCAGATGTTCAAGACTGTCTGCCCTGCAAATCAAGCTGTGCTGCTGAAATGAGCTCTGTGTGTCTCAGAACAGTTGGAGTTGCAGAATACAGCCTCACCCTCAAAGTTGGTTTTAGAAAAAACTCACAGTTTAATTTCAGTGTGTGTGTCTGCAGATCTGGGCTGTTCCTGGCTGAATCCACTTTCTGTGTTCTTTTGTGATGGGAACCCAAATGTAGCCAAATCCCAAAACTGCTGGGAAGATACAAAAGACTATGATTATAAGGTGTTTGTGTGTGTGTGTATTTGTATCAGATTTACAATGTATGCTTTAATCTATGTACTTGTCAATTAGGATAAATATTTTTAAGAGGACAACTTACTCCTCCAGTATCCTGGGAAGTCTGAATACATTTCTGGAACTGATGTTGCTGTGTGCTTCCTGTGATGTTTGATCCAAGGCAGCACTAGAGCTCTGCATCCCAAAGGCATATTGTGGAGCATTGTGACCAATGTGTTTGGATTCTTGCAGCCACCCCAGACACTTCAGCCCCCAGCACTCCAGCTGGCAGTGCAGGTTCTGCAGCAGGGACAGCCCCCAGCTGGCTCTGGAATACTCCTGGGGAAGAGGAATTGCCACCCCTGGATCTGGACATGGTGCTTGAGACGCTGGAGGAGATGTTTTCTCCCTCTGCTCAGGTAACTTCATTGGACGGGGCAGAAAGGGGCTGGACTGAGAGCTTGTGAATGTTGTTGCATGGCTGAGAAGCAAAGGCTTCTTGAGTTCAGCTGTGAATGGACAGGGAAGGCTTTGCTTGGTAAAGCAAGACTTCCTAAAGAAGAGGAAAGGATAAAGTCTCCCCCCTGAGTAAGGATGAAAAGGTGTGAGCGCCTGTTGGCCACATTTGGGTGCTCCTTTTCCTGGGAAGAGTCCCTGGTGCGGGGGCATTTGTGGTGAGGAAGTGGAAGCTTTGTAGGTTCTAAGAGGCTTTGTTTGATGGGAAAGAAGAGAAAGTGTTTGGAGAAGTGGCACTGAAGGCTAGTGTCCCTGCGTGGGAGGGGCATGCCAGAGGTGCCTCTCCAGCAGCAGATGTGGGCTGTGCCTCTTTTGGGTGGGAAGGCCAAGGCAAAGCAAGGGCTGGGCTGCAGCTGCTGCTGCTGCTGTGTGAGCCCTGCCGTGCGTGTAAGCGCTGCCAGAGCCGGGGCTGGGGCTGGGCTGGAGCTGCAGCTCTCTTGTCCTCTCAGGAAGCTGCTGCCTGCAGTCCAGTTTTCATCTGGGAAATCCTCAGCTGGGCAAAGTGGGCAGTCTATGCTGTCCATGTTGCAGAGCTCAGTCCCTTGCTCTTGGGCATCTCTGTGGGAAGAGATGTGTGTTCCCATGCTGTCCTGCCAAGCTGCAGCCTGGATGTGCCTGCTGTGCTCAGGCCTGTGGAGGGAGGAGCACATCCCTGTGCCAGGAGCTGGCAGGACTCCTCTTAGCAGCCATTCATGTGTTCAGTGTCACCCCCACGTTCAACACTGTCAGCTTTGACAGCTTTTGGACTGTGTTTGAGAAGTCAAATCTTTTTGACTGTTGAAGGCCTTTGCAGCCCAGAGTTTTTTTTAGGAACAAGGGATTAAGTGTGTGAGCCATGGAGTTGTTGGACCAGGTGTTTTGTGTAAGTGGTGAGAAGGGTTTCTTCATTTCTGTTTCTCTTTCAAGGGGAATATTAATGTTGCCCCTGAGTCTTCAGGAGGGGAGCCAGTGGACAGAGCTGCAGCAGAGGGAGCTTTGCCTGGCACTGAGAGCTGCAGGAAGAATTCCGAGGAGCCCGAGGAGCTTGGTAAGGACAGAGCCCCCATTGGTTTAGAGAGGTGTGAGATGGCTGCTCTGAGCCTGCCTCTGGCAGGAAGGGAGATGAGAAGAGTTGAGGTCCTGTCTGCAGGCTTGGTGCTTCCAGGTGCCTTGAGTTCAAATCCTGCCTCTGGCACAACCTGCCTGAGCCCTGCCCTCCACGCTTCTCCAGAGGCTCTGACACTGAGTCCTCTGCTGTGGCAAGAGAGCCGGGAATAAACCTGACCTTGTGGGAGTTGTGTCACCAAGCCGGGTGTCCCAGTTTTGTGCTGATGTCCATGGATAAATTTGCTGCAGGGTGTGGTGCTCTGGAGGCAACATTGAGTGACTCTTGAAGAGAGGAAAAGCCCAGCAAAAGGTTAGTGTAGAAGTCTGAGCTTTTTGTCTCCAAACATTAAATCAATGTAGTGCCAGTCTGCTGATAGCTGTAGTGAGATACCAAGCAGCAGAAGCTCTGAGGCCAAGGAAATCATTAGTCACAAATCCAGTAGCTCAAGGAAAAACTGAAATTACCCCTTTAAATTAGGGAAAACTAAAAGAGACAGAGAACACTTTGGATCTGCATTCTTGAGCAAAGCTGGTGCAGCCTGCAGCCCTGGTAGGGAGCTCTTTCCCTCCCAGCTGTGAAAACAGAATTCACTGCTTAGAAATTTTAGAAGTTTAATACTAATAGGATAAAAAAAGACAATATTTGCAGCACTGGGGTGCTCCTGGCCAACAGCCAAAGAACACCTGGTGTATAGAGACAGTGTTGTTATCTTTATAGTGTTACATTGCTGAGATGCAAGCATATTCATGTGTTTCATGAATTATTCAAACATTCTTGGGAACTTTCTAATGTTTTGGGAACTCCTTTGTTTGACTTCTTCACACTCACTCCGGCTTACTGCATGGCATCCTGTGCATCAGGTCAATATATTTTTGTACTTCTTGTGTCTCCTTCCTGCTGTTTCACATCCTCTGATAAGGCTTTAGTATGTCCTCCTTAAATTTAACATGGTATTCTCTAATTGTTCTCTGGTGCTCTGGTTTGTGTCAGGGTTATCTTATCACTTGGACAGCTTGGTCAGTGGATGGCCTTACACTGTTTTTAGTTACACACAAGCCTTTTTTTCTCCCTTATGTTTTGCTAGGGTCTGTAACACAATACACTCATCACACGATTGTTTCCATAAGTGATGTTTAGATATTATATTCATTACACTACTATTTCTATGAGCAGCACAGTGCACACTTAAGCTGATGGATTTTATGAGTTTAACAAGCAGCTAAAAAGAGTTCTAACTGATGCTATTTCTAAATACATATAATCACTAACAACATGCATAAACTTATACATAAATGTGAAAACCAATATTACCTGGTCATTTGTCACCCAGCTGTTCATCCCATAGCTGGTGGTTGTTTTGGAGGAGCTGTTGCTCACTGCAGAGGGCAGGTTGTAGATGGCAGGGAACGGTGCTAGTTCATAACTCAGCTCCCAGCACCTTCAGCTTCAGCCATTTCAGTGAGGACTGAGGTCTCTCTGCCAGCACAGAGAAAGAACCAGGCTGGGCTTCTTTGTGGCAGCTGGTGCTGTCTGTGTTTCAAGCTCTTGTGGGGGCCCTTTGCACTGTGAGGGCTTTGAGTTTATTGGGATACTTCAAAACTTCAGAAGTTTTGAACACTTGGAAGGAGTCTGGCTATTTCAAGAGCAGGCTTCAAACTGCCAAGTGAGAGTCTGCCTTTCTGGCTATCTTTTACAGTCTTTGATAGAAGGACAGTTACTTCCAAAGGGAAAGATGCGCAGAGGCCAATATTGACCCAGTGTTCCCTTTGCTTCCCAGGTTTCCAGCTGATCTGCATTGCCAGGATGGCTGCCCTGCATGGGAAGAAGGATCAGAGGGAGAGCCTGTGACCATCAGGCGGGTGGAATCCCTTCTAGTATACATAGATCTATAGATTTCTACAATTCTATTTCTATATCCATGTAGTTACATTTATGGATTTATAGAGGTGTGTTTATATGTGCATATATATACATCTAAACAGTTAAATTGATCTATATTGTTATAGATGGGACAGAATTAGTTACATTTCTAGATTTTGAGATTTACATTGATATATTTAGAGTGACATTTAAACACCTACATTTAGATGCTTACATTTAGATGCCTACATTTAGACATCTACATTTAGATGCTTACATTTAGACGCTTAAATTTAGATGCTTACATTTAGACACATTTAGATGCTTACATTTGGGCACTTAGATATAGATCTTTGTGTTTAGTGAGTTGTAGAGGTTGGCAATAAGTTAGGTTTTGTTAACTGAAGTTGGTATTTGTATGTTTTTACATGGACTGGTTGTAATAATCTAATAAATTCCTGGTTTTAACCTGAATTTGAAATTTCTGTCATTCTGTATTGTCAGCATGGGTGTAGCAATTTGTAATAAATGACATTTTTCAACTGAAACCGATTCTTGTGAGTTGTAGCCACACCTCTCTTCATAGAGAGCAGCAGCTACATGGTGTATTTGTCGATCAGCAGTGTGGCTGTAGCAATCTGCAAGAAATGCCATTTGTCAACTGACATGGGTGTTCTGTGATTTGTGCTACCCAAAACCATGAACAGATGTAAATGCTGGAGGATTTTGGCCATGAAAATCTCCAGCCATGCCCAGCACATGCCCCACTTGCACTCAGGCTGGGCAAGGGAAGCGCAGATTTGGGCTGGCAGCAGAGCCCCACCGTTGGCTCAGAACTTGCTGCAGAGGCCTGCTGAGAAAACTCCAGGAGCACAGAACTCCTGCTCTGTGGATATGCAGATAATTCAGTCCCTGTTTGGTTCTTTACATACATACACACACACAGATATATGTAGGCAGCACTTAGTAACCTGTAACTGAAATGGGTTTTTCTCTGTTTATATATAGGGTCAGCAGAGTTGTGCCATTCTGTAGGCATCTTGTAACAGACAGTGGTCACTCTGTCTAAGCAGCGCAGTTGTAGCAATCTGTAATAAATTTCCCTTTTAAACTGACATTGGCTTTGGGGCACTTCTCGTTTTCATGGTGAGTGACCACATCAATGTTTGTCCCTATTTCTTCACTGATCCTGAAGCTCTGACGAGTGTATGACAAGCTGTGGCACCCAATTGCTCGCAGGTCTGTCCAGCTGTGGGTAATAAACGTGTCTTGTCTGTGAAACATCCTTCTGAGGTTATTTGTCTGAGAGTTGAGGTCCATCTCTAGAACCCCTTCAGGCAGCATCCTGTCTGGGGAGGAGAGGGGAAAAATGTATGGGGATTATGGCATTTATTCTCTTTTAACACATTTGCACTAAGCTGTAGCCTAAACTCGGTAAGGAAAAAGATAGATTTTCTTTAGTCATGCAGGGTGGAATAAATGGTGTGGGAATAGGCACAAACCAAGCTGCAGGAGCAGCTTGGTCTTGGTCTTAACAGGACATTGTGTACAGGAAAGCAGCACAATCTTAATGATTCACCTCTTAGGTAAAGCCACAATGATCCACCGTGTAAAACTACCTGGGGATGGAAATAACAAACGTCCCTGGGCTGGGGCAGAAGCCTGGGAGTCAAACGCTTGGAAAAAGAGACCTGGCAAAGCCAGCCCAAGGTGCAGGCGTGCATTTGGCTGCAGGCAGGAGGGAACTTGTACTGGCAGCACGGGAAGGGACTCCAGGCAGAGGAGCTGGCCGGCGGCGGGGAGCAGCTCCTGCTGTCAGCACTCACAGGACGCAGGAGCAGCGGGCACATTGCGGATGGACAGCGGAGCCGCTCCTGAGCCGCCAAGGTGATCCCTCCTGGGGCTGCAGTCACAGCGCAGTCACCTGTCCTGCAGGCTCTCTGGCTTCGTGAGCTCCAACCACTGCAGGAAGCAAACCTGACCATAAATTATAGAAATTATAAAACATCAGGACTAGTTGGCCCATGCGAATACTGGATTTTTAATTTCTTAGACTGTCTCTGCATTTAGTACCATCTGTGTTTCAAAAGGAAGTGCTCAGCATTTAGAAGCATGCATTTCCTCCTTTAGCAGATTTATACATATATATATATATAATATATTATATATATATATAATATATACCTGTATGTTTGTAATTTTATATGTTTGTAACATCCATCTGTGTGAAGAAAGGGCAAACTTAAGAAAGTGTAGTTGTTTTACAACAGCATGCTTCCATAGAAATTTATTTCAAATTCTTTTCCAAGGTACCTATAGTATAAAGACACTTTGCTAAAATTAGTAAGGATGACAATTGTAGGGCTATATTTTGGGTTAAAATCTAATCCAACTTCTGTTTAATTCTGTGCAATATTTCCATTAAATCTGATTAATGCCCAGGAATAAAAACCAAGATTTCGCTTTTGTTCTCTTTTTTCTAGGAAACAAGGCATGTATCTACTTTTGATTTTGATTTTAAAGACAGTAAACCATTGGACTAATTGATACCTTGGAACATCTTTATCATTTACAACTACTCATGGCTCTCAGGAACGGAAAGGTTAAAGGAAGGGAAGAGAGGAAATCGTTTAAAGCAATGACCTGAGAGTTATTTTACATCACTTTGTAAACTTGGTTAATTACACTATTATCTAAAAATAATGGATATATGTTCTTGGTATGAAGTATTAGCTGAATAAATGCTATACAGAAACAAGTTCTCACCTATGTTTTTTGCTATCCTCGTGTTCTCTTCTTTCTTAGTACAATCAGGGAAAAAAACACTGCTGTTCTTTGAAAAATGAACCAGTTAAAATATTGACAAGTCTGAAGTTTGATTTAGGAATGTACAAACAATAATTTTAATTGTCATCAAAGAAAAACACAATTGACATGTTATCTCTGGGAAACATCAGACATTGTTAAGAGTAGGGTTGCACAAAGTATCTCCAGGATACAGTAAAGAACTTAATATGAAGGTCTCATAAATGATGGAGACGAGAGACACTGACCCTTGAAGATTCAAAGAATCATTTGATAACAATAAAAAGAGCTTATCTAGCTCATCTTAGTTATACTTAAAATGTATTTTATATGGATTAGATTTATAGTGTTTGAAAACTCATCACTTCTTTTATGTTGCTGAATAATTGATGCTGATTATTTTATTCTCAGTCCACAGATTTAAAAGACAAACACATTGCTACAGCTTGCAGAACGGAACCAGTATCACTTGATTTGTCAGTGAAGTATCAGAAATTGTTGTAAATGACATAGACTGCCATCGTGAGGTATTCCCAGGAGCTGTTCAACATTGCAAGTAAACTGAAATTTAGGTAAACTGAAATCCTCATAAGTCCGATTTACAGTCTGTCAGCAAATTTGCTGAAAGCAAAACAAATTTCTGAATTGCCATGGCTATAAAGGAGAAAATGTGCCAGTAGAAAAAAACGGATTAACAAATACTGTAAGAAATCATGAAATGACAATTAAACAACATGATGCAGAATTGTAAACACAAGGGGCCAGTATCATCATATCCTGTTTAGAAAGGCAGAAAAATTCAGTCAATTACATAGTTAAATGTGGATATTCTCAGTTCAGTTGAAGAAAGAACAGAGATAATTTCTCCCAAGCTGAGCCTGGGAAACTTAGAAGAAAGAATTAAAACAATTATTTCTCTTTCTGTAACCATTGTTTATAGATATGGTTCTAAAGAGTGTGCTATTCATAGCTCACTAATATTGTGAGAGAAGATTCCTAAAGGCCAGTCAGGTCTTAGGTCCACCATTTGTTGCAGTGCGTTGGTGTTTTATTTAGGTTGATTGTGGTTAGAAGTTCAATTGTTAGATGCTCAGCCATTTTGTTATCTCTGCCTCGGGGCTCCTCCTTCCCCATTCCCTCATGTCAATCTCCTGTCCCCACCCTCGTTCCCATAGCAACTCCCGCCTTTTTGTATCTGTTCATATGTCAGTCTGCTTTCCCCTCCTTAGTTGCCAGGGTAACTCCCCTGCCCATCACCCCTCTGCCCACTCCTCAGACCTAGAACCTTCTGCCCTGGGCGATGGGTGATTGGGCCAGGGAGGGTTGCCCCTCCCCAACAGTTTTTTGATTGATCATTGTACCTGTATGTTAAGTTAGCTCTGTTGTGTTATTGGTCAGGGGGCAGGTTTCCACGCCTCCTGGCCGATCCTTATAACCTTTGTTCGCCCTTCCTCTTGGGGCAGTCATTGGCAGCCAGACCCTGTCGCTGCCCTCTCCCCTACCTCCCTCCAATAAACCCTTTCCCGCTGCTCTTGACTGCTGGCTCTTCCTTGCTGCTTCACTCCTCGCTTCTACGCCAATCCTCACTGCGGCCTCGGCGTGGTGCCTCCCACACCACGACATGTGGGGACCACCCTAGATGGCGGTGCCCTCGCTTGTCTCCTGCCCTCTGCCGAGACCGAGAGCTGCGCTGCCACCCCATCCGTGCTGCTGCTGTGCACTCATGGGCATAGTCGGGCCTGAATTTCCGCGCGGCAGCAACCATTGTTTGTATAAGAACTGTAGATTTCTAAAAACCAAGTGCCTTTTCATGCCTTCTAATGATGGAGTCTCTGTATCACCTTTATCTGTCTCACATACCCCTTCAGTGATAGACATGTTTTCCTTTCCTCTCCCAGATTTAACACAGCTTTTTGAGAAAACTAACTGATGTAGCTTCTGCTGCTGCTGGTGGTGCTTTTGTCTGCAGGTGAGGGCAGGTGATTTGAACCAAGGATGGAGTCCACTGTGAACACCCCAGTTTTTGCCAAGTCAAGGAAATAATTCACAAATTGGGTTCTGGTGCTGAGCAGGAGGTTTTTTTCCTGAGTTTTTGGATAGCTATGACCTTAAGAAACCCAACAGATTTTCCTCCAGGAGGATACCAGCAGTAGCATGATGCCAATTTTCCCCACTTCTTTTGTGTGTCTTTGGTGCTTTTAAGAGTTCCTCAGTGCCCAACAGGATTGAAAGGACATGTGGTATTGTGATTTGAGAGATCTGTGTTGTTCATTGCCGCATAGAGAGTTCATGACAAACTGGATACCCCACTCATGGCTCTGTCGAGTTAAATTCATCCCAATTCTGTGCAAACAGCAGCCCTGAGATGCTGAGAAGAGCAAGCACAGTGGGTGGGTGTGCATGCACATCCCCGGGAGCTGACTGCTGTGTGGGCAGAAGGTTTTGGACTGCTGTACAATCTTCACTCTCCCAAGTTGGAGGAATTTATCAAATCTATATGAAATGAAAAGATATAAATCTATATGAAATGAAAAGATATCAAAATGAATGAAATAATACCTATTCATTTATGGTAGATGTAATTTAACATCTATACACTATTGCTGGCCAGGGGGTCTGTGTACAAATCATGAACGGGACGGGACTGCTGAGGAACGCGCCTCAAGCTGTTTGTTTTCCAGCATCAGTCTCATTCCATGGTTATGACAATGGGAAGATGCCAGCAGCTCTTATCCCCAGCAGCAGACAAAGAACTGAATGTTATAACTTACTTTAATTAAGTTTTTTGACCAGTCACACAAAGCAAAAGCATATTGACAATAGTTCGATCCAACCACTACAAGCACACGCCCCTTTTGTTAAAGCAATGCTTACTTATTGCTGTGGCGGTTCCAGTTGTTGGTTTCTCTGGGTCTGGATTGAAGGCACTTGAGACAGTAGTTCATGTTTGTGCTCAAGTGTTTATTATTTCTTGTCAGTAAAACAGTCTCACTATTGTGAGTTCGTCAGCTTTTCTTTAGAAGGCAAAAATGGCTAACAATCTCTTGTTACAAGGTCTTTTAAGACTAAACTATCCAATTAAGAACTGACACCTAGATTATTTTCCCTTTCAACCCAATAACTGATCCCAAAGAGCCTGCAATGCAGACTTTTCTGCCCAATTACAAAATGCCACCCAAACCCATGAAGAAGAAGGAAGAAGAAGCATGAAGAAGAAACCCAGGATGACACCCTGTGCTCTCCATCTTGCTTCCATCCACAACATACTAAAAATCCCAAATCTAAATTTCTCACCAAGTGATACACCTACACTACTCTCTATAATCTATTTCACACTTTTGTGGATTCTAGTCTATCTTGAAGTCTAGGCAACTTTCTCCATGAATGAGGGTCAAAGTCAGTGCTCCCCTGGGAGTCAGGGCACCCCAGAGCAGACAGAGAAATATTCCTGGTGCCCTGGGTTTCCACATCTTCGAATACAATACCTGCTTGTAAGCCTTAAAACACAATGCACAGAGCTCCATTATTAAGCTTAGAACTTCCTCATATCATGCTAGATATACTTTTCTGAAGCTTAGGGAATTATTCTAGACAAGCGTTAATACATAGACCATTGTTTTATTTGTCCTTTCTTTTCTATTTCTCATATAGTTTTTCTGCTGACAAATCTGATGGCTACTGCTTTGTGGGAATCCACAAAATGAAAGGGTTTTGGGAAAGCTGCAAAAGGCAGGCCTCAGATACATTAGAAATGTGATTAGAGCTAAGCAGCAGCCATGAGATAGGTCAGCAGAAAAATTATTTAAACTGTAGAAAAGCAAGGACAAATAGAACAATGGTCTGTGTATTAACGCTTGTCTAGAATAACTCTCTAAGCTAGAGAAAAGTTTATCTAGCAAGATATTAGGAAGGTTGAAGCTTAATAATGGAGCTCTGTGCATTGTGTTTTAAGGCTTACAAGCAGGTATTGTATTCGAAATAAGCAAGCATTGTTTTAACCAAAAGTACGTGTGCTTATGGTGATTGGACAGAACTACTGTCAATATGCTTTTGCTTTGTGTGATTGGTCAAGAAACTTATAAAAGTAAGTTGTAACATTAAATTCTTGGTCTGCTGCCTGGGATGTGAGCTGATGGCATCTTCCCATCGTCATAATCATGTAATGAGACTGATGCGGAAAAATAAAACAGCTCAAGGCACGTTTCACAGCAGTCCCGTCCTGTTTGTGATTTGTAAATAGCGCCCTGCCGGCGACACTGCTTCTCTCTAATCAAAGTTCTGCTGTCTCTGAGGCCTGCCGTAGGCAGCTTTCCCAAAACCCTCTGTTTTGATGATTCCCATAGAGAGGTACTCTGTTTTCTGACTCTTTCTGTTGCCTTGTTTTGTTTTTGTCACCCTGAGTTTCCTGAGAGGAAGAAACCCCAGGGACAGAAAGCACCATTTCTAGAGCACTGGCAGGGCAAAATTCCCAGCAAAATGAAGCAACCAGAATAAATGGATGAGTGGGTTTCTGGGCCAGGTTTACCTGTGATGGCAAGGTCCTGCACATGAAGATAAAGGTGCAGATTGTCCCATTGCTCCTTATTCTGCATCTTTCTAGGAACTAGAGGAATCCTGATGGAGCCTGTGAAGCACTTGAGCTTGGAAAGTCATGCTTCACTGTTCTTTATTGTTTTGGGTTTTATTTGTGAGCAGCATCCATTTGTAACATCAGCCAAGCCTGCTTCATTCCTGCTGCCACTCATCATTTCAGTGAAGAGGAGGAAGGAGATGTTAACATTGCTGTGATAATGACATCAGGACCATTTACTCCATAACTAGCTTAGAGTAGGACTGTAGAGTAGGATTATAGAGTAGGATTGTAAATCAATAAAGTTTCAGAAACTTCAGCTCATCTGGAGTTATTCATTCATCCTCTCCAGTCCACACTGCCTTTGGAATACGGCCCACTGGCTGGTTTTGGCACATCTGTGGTATTTCTAGTTGAGGCAGAAAGGGCAATGGCATTTGCAGGAAAAAGCAAAAGAAGAATGGGGCAGCCCAAACATCCTGTGCAGATTCAGGCATTGGGCTGTGACTCGAGAGCATTTGGGCTCCTGCCACTTGGATTTGTATCCCTAAATGCAATCTCTTTGGTGGAAGGAGAGCCTTGCTCAAGTGAGAAAGCAGAAAGATCAGAGAGGGTGCTCGGGAAGGTCTCCTGTGGTGCAGAGCTGTCAGCGCCTGTGAGGTGAGAGCGGGCCCGGCCTTGGCCGGGCTGGAGCCCCAGCAGAGCCCCGGCAGAGGCCGGAGCAGGCTGAGCCCCGGCAGAGGCAGGCTGGAAGGAGGCCCTTGGAGCTGCAAGAGGCAGCAGCCGGGCCCTGGCTGCCTCTTGCTGGGAGCGGGCGAATCCTCCGCTCTCAGAGCCCAGGGGGCAGCTGGCTGCTCCCGAGGGGAAGCGCAGCCGTGCTGGGCACAGCCCAGCCTGGAGGCATTGGCCGTCTGGAGTGTGCCCAGGAGCAGAGAAAGGCCAAGGGCAGCCGAGGGCCGCTGGGCTGGCTGAGGATTGCTCCTCTTCTGCCGGCTGCCCTGTAACTCCTGGCAAAGGTCAGCAGTGTGTGCAGCGCTCTGGGCAGCGGGGCAGGGAGCCGGGCTGCTGGGCAGGCTGGAGCACAGGGCAGCCTCCTTCAGGCCCGGCACTTCTGCCAGGGGCAGCGAGGCCAGCGTGAGGCAGGGACAGCTTGGCAGGGCACATCTGCAGGGGCCAGCGCCTCACGCAGCTCTGGGAGGAAGCGCCTGCAATCCTGCACTTCTGCACTGAGCCAGAGCAAAGGTGTGAGATGCAGAGTGTTTGGCAGAAATATTCAGGCCCACCAGGCCAGCCTGCTTTGTGCTCTCTGGCGCACAGCAAGCACTGTGCAATGCAGCTCTGAGCTGCTGGGAGAGGGGGAATCCGGGATGTGCCTGAGGGTTTTGCTTGAGTAGTGATTTGGAAGGGAGCAGAAGGGTTGCAGTAGGCAATTTGTGGTTTTTTTATTCGTTACAGAAGGAAGGATGTAATGTGTCTTTACTCAGCAAAAGCACTTGGAGGCCTTTTTGATGAAATGCTTGTGTTTGATTCCAGAGTAGGAAGAAGAGCTGTTGGGAAAATGTTCAAGTGTACCAAATGGGACTTAATCTTGTGAATTCCTTGAGCTTTAACAGGCAGTGCTGAACCCTGTATTCCCCCACTGCAGTGCTTAACGTGTGCAAATGGCTATCTTAACCTTGAGAATAAAGAGAATGGTCCTTCTAAGAAGGTAGCTGGAATGCATTCAAGGGAAGAAAGTGTTTTTAGGATGCTCTTGATTAGTAAAGGAGAATTTGAGGAATGGGAATATTTCTCAAACAACTGTGTCCAAGGCCCTGCCATATTTGATGTTTGAGCAGGTTGACAAGGCAATGAAGAAATGTATCTTGTTTAACAGGTGGGAACTTGACCCTTTGTCCTGGTTGAGGGCAAATTTGGGAGAGAACCCCCAAATGGGTCCCTCTAGAAAGCAGATTCAATCAGCCCCTCTCCCAACCAGTTTGGGAGAAAATAACTCCTTGGAGAAGAGTGGAAAAAACTCTTTATTAAACAATAAAACCTAAACAATAATAAACAATAAAACCTCTTGCTGCTCCAAAAGAGAGACAAACTCACAAAGTCCCCTACATGGGCTGTGGCTCAGCTCACTCAGTCTCTTATCAATCCCTGTGGTGCTGGAAATGCCACGGCCCAGGCCCGGCCCGGTGGGTCACAGGTGTGAGCTGCCAGTGCTCTTCTGGTGGTCAGTCTGGAGAAGGTCTGAACAGGTCCAAAGAAAAGGGAATAAAAACCGCACAGTCCAGAGAACTTCTTTGCCTCAGGTAGCTAAAACTAACTAAAAGGCAAAGGAGAGCTCTGTCCTGCTGTCTGTCCATCCACAGACATCACAGTGCAGGAGCAGGAATGTGGAGGAGTGAGTGCAGTTTCTGAAAAGAAACTCTGTGCTTCTTCTCTCCCCCCCTTCACTCTTGGAACAAGTCTTAAAGGTGCAAAAGTTATTATTCAGCAAAACCAGAACAGATGACTGGGGATACAAGCATGATATATATATAGTCAAGGCAGGACACCCTTGAAAGAGAAGCAGTGTATTGGTCAATGGGTGGGCAGTCAAGCTTTGAAAGGGGAACAGTGCATAATGGAGCCCTTGCTGGCAGGGAGTCGGTATCCTGAGCCACCCTGGCCTCATCTCACACGCCGCCCATGTGTGGGCCGATGCTGTAACTGGGAAAATTCCACTCCTGAGCAGGAGTTTGTTTCCACTTACAGGACTTTTTGAAGAAGTATTTCTTCAAAAAGTCCTGTAAGTGCTTTTGCTGAGTAAAGACACATTGCATCTTACCTTCTGAAACGAATAAAAAACCCACAAATTGCCTACTGCAACCCTTCTGCTCCCTTCCTAATCAGTTCACTACTCAAGCAAAACCAGCTTGAGTATTGGGCCTGGTTCTGGAGTGGAGGGGTGGGAAGGATGAGATGCACAGCGTTTTGATCCAGGGGATGTCCTGGAAGTGCACTGCCTACCTGCGCCCGCTGCCGACACCACGCTCCATCTCCTTCTCCTGCTCAGCAGATTTTTGGGAATCCAGGGGTTGGTATGTATTATTTGCTTTGCGGGCCCGGTTGTGTCTTAGGTTCTTTTGTGCATGGGTCTCCTCCTGAACCTGTGACAGTGACCGCCAGGGACCTAGAGGACACTCCTACTCTGATGTCAATAAATTCTGAGAAGTGATTGAAATATGTCAGGTAAATTGGGGTAATGTTTAGCCTGTGAGTTTCCGCAAAGTATTGAATATGTCTTAATTCCATGGATACAAAGTAGTAAGTGAGATTGCTGGGTGTGCATATGTAAGAGAAGCAATTCCCTATGCACCGAGTACTAAAATACAGTAACGCCTGCTTTCTAACCCTGAGCTGGCAGCAGGGATCGGGCCCTGCTTGGTAACTTTCATTTTGGCAACTTCTCTTAGCAGGTAAGAGAGGTCAAAATGAAACATTTTCAGCTCTTTTACTTAGGTTCAACTTTCTGGGAACCAAGGTGTCCTGGGTGTGTGCAGAGCAGTGCAGCCCCAGAAACCCCTTGGTTTGCCCACAGGTTGTCATGACTTGTTCCCAGGTGTGCCCAGCTCTGGCAGGAGAAGGAGCCCGCAGCGCCGTGGGCACTGTGCCCTGCCCAGCCGGGGCTCTCTGGCACAGAGCAGCAGCAGCAGCACCAGCACCGTTCAACCCGCTCCTGCCTTGGCTTCCCCTGGGACACAGAAGCCTCTGGAAATCAGCACTGCCAGTCGCGTTCCCAGCCTGGAGCAGCTCCTGCAGGCAGGCTGATGCAGCCAGCTTGACTGCTTCCAAAGGGGAAGAAAGGCAGAGATGTACATGCACTGGAGCCCTGGGCATGTCCAATAAATGTGCAAATACGTGGGGAGATTTGTTAGGAATGATTTCAGCTGTTATGCCACCAGTGGCTTCTCTCCCGGTTCTGTGCAATGCTGTGGGTCATTTTCTTGGTCTGGTTTCCTTTGCTTGGGTCCCATCTGAGTGCTCAGTTGGGGTCCAGGCTGTAGGTGCTTGGTGCACTCTTGGAGTTCCTCCTGGATCCCTTGAACAACAGGCTCTGGCCCGTGAGGGGAATTTGTGCTGCTTTGTGACAGAGGAGGACTTTGCAGACTATTTTGTGATTGCTGTAGGGAAGGTTGGTTATTGCTTTGCATAATTCACAGACAAACATAGAACGTTTGCTTTGTGATGTCAGGGCATGGTTTCCCCGTCATCGTGGTGACATCAGAAGGTTGCCTTGGTGCACGGAAGGGCTGAGTGTCAGAGCAGCTGTAGGTCTTGCTGAGAGCGGGAGCATCCTCCTGTGTTAAGAGCCTTTTTTTTCCAACTGTGTGAGCACAGCCTGCAGAGTTCTAGAGAAGTGCCAGCAGGGATGGAGGAAATCAGGGCTGCAGTATTTGGGGCTTATGCAGTTTATTATTCTGCATATTATCTCACTCACCTGGCACGTAAGTAGAGGTTTTCCCTGGGTGTAACCTAAGCTGGCTTTTGTATGTCTTCCTGCTCTTTCTGAGTGACTGAGTTTCTGATATTGAAACAGAGAGAACATTAGAATGCCACTAGTTTGGTAAATGTCCTTTCAAGTAGTTCAGCTAAAAGGGGGTGTCTGTGGCCACAGGGGCAGCATTTGCAAGGGAACCTGCAGGAGTTCTGTTCCCTCCACGGGAGAGTTTGTGGCAGCAGAATCTGTCATTTCCTCAGTTTACTGGGATAGCAAGACACCTTTGAAAATGTAGACTGGGAGAACTTCTTGGAGGGCCTTCTAAAAATTGTGCAGTTGTTCCCAGAATTCAGGGAAAGCTTCTTTCTTTCTAAATTTTCTCCTGAAAGGATTTGACTGTCTAACATGACTCTTTACTGAGTGCTAAAGCAGTGATTCCCTTTGCAAGGAAGTGCAAACTGCAAAGCAGTGAGTGTCTGCTCCAGAACCCTGGAGCTGCTGCTGTGCCGTTTCACAATAGAACTGCTACAGCTCAGGGGATTTTGGGGAAGCTTTTCTGGGCAACTGGTTCCAGCAAGAGAATTAATGAGAATTAGTGCATACAACTGACTTTTTAAAAAGAGTACCTGAGGGAGAGGATGAAAAATGCTGCTTGATGTGTTTGGTAGAACAGGAGCACCGAGTGTTAAAGAACATTTGCATTTTCTTGATCATGTTTGTAGTCCTTTACTGGCAAAACAGGGCAAAGCATAGGCACAACCAAGAATATTGTCCTGATCTCTTGCTGGCTGTATGAATGAAATGTGTCTTTTGGAGGGATTTTGTGAAAGGGGAAATCATCTCTGTTTGGGTTGACTTGTTCCGTGGGATTCAGCAGCCCAAGCAGTTTTCTCACAGCATCTGGTTCATTTTCCCTTGCCCACTACAGGTCACGTCAGGCGTTTATTCATCGGTGCTGATCATGAGGTGAGTGAGAAAGAGAGATTTCATGTTCCTGCTATTTAGGAAGTGTAGAGCCAGCTGTCAGCTTGGCCAGTGGCAGTAGAGTGTAGAAGGCCAGTTGGGTAGCCAGAAAAAAATCCAATTTGATGACTGCAGCATCAAAAACACAGCCATAACTGCCTGATTCTAAGTTTTCATTTCAAAATTTTCAAGAACTAGAAGCACTGTTTTACAAATAGAACATTGCTACCGGATAATAGGCAGGCTGGAATATTTAAATCAGAGCAATTTGCAGTGCATTTGAATCAGCATATTATAATTCAGTCAGTGCGATTTCAAATCCCATTGCTGTCAAAGTTCCTGATTTCTCCTTGAAAGATGTGGTGTTAAACATGAAAAGAAATGATGTTCTGAATGATAGCTGACAGTCTGTCCTTCATGCTCCTCTCTTGCCACAGCTGACAGAAGCAACAGCTGACTCTCCCCGGGCTCCCGCTGCTCCCAAAGAAGAAGCCAAAGAGGAGAAAATTGACGTCAATGAGCGCCAGCCTCTATCAGTGGTCACACCAGAGCCTGAATATCCTGAGCCTGTAAGTGCCAGTTGTGGGTTGTGCTGACTTTAGTGCAAGGCAGAGATGCAAGTATTGCAGCAGCCAGCGCTTCCTGTTGCTGGCTGAGGATGCTGAGTGCTGGAGTCCTGCCAGGAGCTCGGGATTTTCTGCAGGCAGCGTCAGCACAACTTGGCCTCTGACCTGTGATGTTGAGGCAGCAAAGGGCTGGTGCCTCTGGGAGAGCATCTGGCTGCTTGGCTCAGGGCAGCTCTATCTCTGGGCTTCTGCAGCGCTGTCGGCGAGGGCACACATGGTAGTTCTGGAGATCACGGGGCTTTGTTTCTTTGTTTTCCCTTATTGTCAAGGTGTATTTGTCTTGTAAAACTGGTCTGCAGTTTTCTTGAGTAATTCTTCAGTTCTAAAAAGTATTTTCAGCCCGGTGTCTTTTGGCTTTTCATAAAGCTGCAATGAGATGGTTATGTTGTCCATGAAGTTGTGGGGGCCATGCTTATCTCGTGGGGCCAAAGAAAGAAAGTGAGTAGTTATGAAGCCTCCTGGTGAGGCAAAACAGCAGAAGGGGAAAGTTTCTTCTGATGCATTTAGTGATGAAGTCTGCAGTTTTGGCAAGTGTCTTGGAGCCTTGAGTGGGGGTGAAGATGCAAGTCCTTCACTGCTGCCTTGTCTTGCTCAGAGCAAGAAGGCCTTCTAGTAATGGTGGATGCTGTATTTGAAGTCAAATGGGCAACTTTGTGTCTGAGGAGAAGTGTGGATCAAAAGGCCCCAGAGGTGCAGTAGAAGATCAGCTGAACAAGAGGCAGCCTGGGACCAGGTGTCCAAGAAGGCCAAGGGCATGGTGGGCTGTGCCAGCAGCAGTGGGGCAGCAGGAGCAGGGCAGTGAGCGTGGCCCTGTGCTGGGCAGCGCTGCGGCCACAGCTGGAGCGCTGTGTGCACTTGTGGGCCCTGGGAAGCAGAAAGTCATGGAGGGGCTGCAGCGTGTGCAGAGAAGGACAGGGGAGCTGGGCAAGGGAGTACAGCACAAGCCCAATGAGGAGGTGCTGAGGGAGCTTTAGTCTGGACAATGGGAGGCTCAGGAGGGACCTTCAGGCAGACTTCCATCAATCCCTACATAACAGTGCTCACCACAAGGGCCTTTTCCTAACTAAACATGCCATCACAGCATCCAAGTGCTTCAGACCCTGGAGTGGGTGACACTTCCATCTTGTGCCTTCTTGGCTTTTTGGTTTGCTAGGAGAGGTTTGCTCTATTCATTTTCTCCTTTTCCAGCAAGCAATGATGCTTCTGCACAACATTTCCTGCCCTTTTGCAGCACTGGATGAGATTGTCATTCAGTTTGAGTTTTCTACGTCGGCAGCAGAAGTAGCAAAGGCATTGCTGTCTCTTTCCTGCTATTCCATTTCAGATCTTTCAAGAACTAAAGGCTGCGTTTTACAACAATAACGTTTCTTCCTGATAGCAGCCAGGGAGGAATATCAAACTTATGTCCATCTAGAGTTCTGTTGAATTGGCCCATTATAATTTGGTGGGTGGGAATTAGAACCCCTATGTCTCTATGAAATGTTCTCATTTCTCATTAGAAAATGTGGCGGTAGATCTGAAAATAAATGAGGTTCTAAATGATAGGTCATGGACTGTCCCTCATGCTTCTCTCTTGCCACAGCTGACAGAACCAACAGCCGTCTCTCCCCTGGCTCCCGCTGCTCCTGGAGAAGAAGCCAATGAGGAGCAAATTGAGATGGATGAGCGCCCGACTCCGTCATTGGTCACACCAGAGCCTGGATATCCTGAGCCTGTAAGTGCCAGTTGTGGGTTTTGCTGTCTTTAGTGCAAGGAAGAGTTGCAGGTTTTGGAGCAGCCAGCGCTTCCTGTTGCTGGCTGAGGATGCTGATTGCTGGAGTCCTGCCAGGACATAGGGATTTTCTGAGGCAGTGTCAGCAGAACTTGGACTTTGACTTGTCATGTTGAGGCAGCAAAGGGCTGGTGCCCCTGGGAAAACATCTGGCTGCTTGGCTCAGGGAAGCTCTATCTCTGGGCTTCTGCAGCACTATGGCCAAGGGTGCAGGTAGTAGTGTTGGAGGTCACGGGGCTTTTTTTTTGTTTGATTTTCCCATTTCAAATGGTGTCTTTTTCTTGTAAAACTGGTCTGCAGTTTTCTTGAGTTCTTCTTCAGTTCTGCAAAGTCATTTTGGCCAGGTGACTATTGGCTTTTCAGATGGTTATGTTGTCCAAGAGTCTGTGGGGGGCCATTCTTATCCCGTGTCACCAAAGAAAGAAAATGAGAAATTATGAAGGATCCTGGTGAGGCAAAAAAAGCAGAAGTGCAAGTTTCTGTTGATGCATTTCGTGATGAAGTCTGCAGCTTTGGCAAGTGCCTTGGAGCATGGAGTGGGGGTGAAGCTGGAAATCCTTGAGAGCTGTCATGTGTTTCTCAGAACAAGAAGGCCATCTAGAAATGGAGGATGCTGTATTTGAAGTCAAATGGGCAACTCTGTGGCAAGAGAGCTACATGGGTCCAAAAGCTCCGGGGGTGCGATAGAAGATCAGCTAAACAAGAGGCAGCCTGGGACCAGGTGTCCAAGAAGGCCAAGGGCATGGTGGGCTGTGTCAGCAGCAGTGGGGCAGCAGGAGCAGGGCAGTGAGCGTGGCCCTGTGCTGGGCAGCGCTGCGGCCACAGCTGGAGCGCTGGGTGCACTTGTGGGCCCTGGGAAGCAGAAAGTCATGGAGGGGCTGCAGCGTGTGCAGAGAAGGACAGCGGAGCTGGGCAAGGGGGTGCAGCACAAGGCCAATGAGAAGGTGCTGAGGGAGCTTTAGCCTGGACAACGGGAGGCTCAGGAGGGACCTTCAGGCAGACTTCCATCAATCCCTACATGACAGTGCTCACCACAAGGACTGTTTCTTTACCAAACATCCCCTCACAGCATGCAAGTGCTTCAGACACTGGAGTAGGTGACACTTCCATCTTGTGCCTTGTTGGCTTGTTGGCTTGTTGGTCTGGTAGGAGAGATTTGCCCTGTTAATTTTCTCCTTTTCCAGCAAGCAATGATGGTTCTCCACAAGATTTCCTGCCCTTTTTCAGCACTGGATGAGATTGTCGTTCAGTTTGAATTTTGCAAGTATGCAGCAGCCCTAGCAAAGCTCTGGCTGTTGCGTTGCTACTTTTCTATTTCAGAACTTTCAAGAATAAAAGCTGTGTTTTCCATAGACAACGTTGCTTGGTGATAGCAGCCCCTGGGGGGAATATCAATCTTATATCCATCTAGAGTTATGTTGAATTGGCCCATTATAATTTCGTGGGTGGGACTTAGAATCCCTATGCTGCTACAAAAAACTCTGATTTCTCCTTAGAAGATGTTGTGGTAGATCTGAAAATAAATGAGGTTCTAAATGATAGGTGACGGCCTGTGCCTCATGCTTCTCTCTTGCCACAGATGACAGAAGCAACAGCCGCCTCTCCCCTGGCTCCCGCTGCTCCCAAAGAAGAAGCCAAAGAGGAGCAAATTGAGGTGGATGAGCGCCTGACTCCGTCATTGGTCTCACCTGAGCCTGGATATCCTGAGCCCGTAAGTGCCAGTTGTGGGTTGTGCTGTCTTTAGTGCAAGGCAGAGGTGCAAGTATTGCAGCAGGCAGCGCTTCCTGTTGCTGGCTGTGCATGCGGGGTGCTGGAATCCTGCTAGGACCAAGGGATTTCCTGCAGGCAGCGTCAGCAGAACTTGGCCTCTGACCTGTGATGTTGAGGCAGCAAAGGGCTGGTGCCTCTGGAAGAGCATCTGGCTGCTTGGCTCAGGGAAGCTCTATCTCTGGGCTTCTGCAGCACTGTGGCCGAGGACAGGTGAAACTGGTCTGCAGTTTTCTTGAGTAATTCTTCAGTTCTACAAGTCTTTTGAGCCAGATGACTTTTGGCTTTTGATAAGCCTCAAGCAGATGGTAATGTTGTCCATGAAGCTTTGGGGTCCATTCTTATCCTGTGTTGCCTAAGAAAGAAAGTGAGTAGTTACGAGGCCTTCTGGTGAGGCAAAAAAGCAGAAGGGGCAAGTTTCTGTTGATCCATTAAATGATGAAGTCTGCAGGTTTGGCAAGTGCCTTGGAGCATGGACTGGGGGTGAAGCTGCAAGTCCTTGATTGCTGCCTAGTGTTGTTCAGAACAAGAAGATCATCTTGAAATTGTGGATGGTGTATTTGAAGTCAAATGGGCAACTTTGTGACTGGGGAGCATTGTGGGTCTAAAGGACCCAGGGGTGCAGTAGAAGATCAGCTGAACAAGAGCCAGCCTGGGACCAGGTGTCCAAGAAGGCCGAGGGCATGGTGGCCTGTGCCAGCAGCAGTGGGGCAGCAGGAGCAGGGCAGTGAGCGTGGCCCTGTGATGGGCAGCGCCGCGGCCACAGCTGGAGCGCTGGGTGCACTTGTGGGCCCCTGGGAAGCAGAAAGTCATGGAGGGGCTGCAGCGTGTGCAGAGAAGGGCAGGGGAGCTGGGCAAGGGAGTGCAGCCCAAGCCCAGTGAGGAGGTGCTGAGGGAGCTTTGCCCAGGAAAATGGGAGGCTCGCGTTCCATCAATCCCTACATGACAGTGCTCACCACAAGTGCCTTTTCCTAACTAAACATGCCCTCACTACATCCAAGTACTTCAGACACTGGAGTCGGTGATACTTCCATCTTGTGCCTTGTTGGCTTTTTGGTTTCTAGGAGAGGTTTGCCCTGGTCATTTTCTCCTTTTCCAGCAAGGAAAAATGCTTCTGCACATTTCCTGCCCTTTTGCAGCCCTGGATGAGATTGTAAACCAGTTTGAGTTTTCTATGTCTGCAGCAGAAGTAGCAAAGGCATTGCTTTGTCTTTCCTGCTTTTCCATTTCAGATCTTTCAAGAACTAAAAGCTGCGTTTTAGAGCAATAGCGCTTCTTGCTGATAGCAGCCGGAGAGGAATATCAAACTTATACCCATCTAGAGTTATGTTGAATTGGCCCATTTTCATTTGTTTCGTGGGAATTAGAATCCATATGTGGCTAGAAATTGGTCTGATTTCTCCTTAGAAGATGTGGTGGTAGATCTAAAAAGAAATGAGGTTCTAAATGAGAGGTGATGGCCTGTCCCTCATGCTTCTCTCTTGCCACAGCTGACAGAACCAAGAGCCGACTCTCCCCTGGCTCCTGCTGCTCCTCTAGAAGAACCCAAAGAGGAGCAAATTGAGGTGGATGAGCCCCTGCTTCCATCAATGGTCACACCTGAGCCTGGATATCCTGAGCCCGTAAGTGCCAGTTGTGTGGGTTGTGCTGTCTTTAGTGCAAGGCAGAGATGCAAGTTTCAGAGCAGCCAGTGCTTCCTCTTGCTGGCTGAGGATGCTGAGTGCTGGAATCCCACCTGTACCTAGGGATTTCCTGCAGGCAGTGTCAGCAGAACTTGGACTTTGACCTGTCATATTGAGGCCCCGAAGGGCTGGTGCCTCTGGTGTTAGCGTTCGGAAACATATAACCACCAAAATGATCAGATGTCGGTGCTTTTATTGAAGAGCTCTGGGTGTTAGGAGTAGGAACCCAAATCTGACTCCGCCATACATTCGAGATTAACATGCTTTTATATTCTATCGTTATATAACTCTCATGTTAATTATTAAACTTATATTGTTCTATTGTATACATAGATTTCAATCAAGCATGGCCCCTCATGATTCCCCTTAAATTTCTAACATAGTTTCTCATGATTCTTCTGATGGTTATACAATAATTATATTGAATTACTAAACAATCATCACATCTAACAATGATAGAATTTATCATACTGCTTACGCAGGTGCAATGATCTGGCAAAACACAAAGCCTAACATTTTCAAAGTCTAATTTTGTCATTTTCCAGGGCCCCCATTATCACTGGGAGAGCATCTGGCTGCTTGGCTC
Source organism: Diglossa brunneiventris (assembly GCA_019023105.1). Classification (NCBI taxonomy): domain Eukaryota; kingdom Metazoa; phylum Chordata; class Aves; order Passeriformes; family Thraupidae; genus Diglossa; species Diglossa brunneiventris. The sequence goes on from JAFCGX010000503.1 coordinate 23,094, forward strand.
AGGGAAGCTCTATCTCTGGGCTTCTGCAGCGCTGTGGCCGAGGGCACATGTGGTAGTGCTGGAGGTCATGGGGCTTTTTTTTTTTATTTCCCTTTATGGAATGGTGTCTTGTGAAACTGGTCTGCAGCTTTTTTGCATAATTCTTCAGTTCTACAAAGGCATTTGGGCCAGGTGACTTTTGGCTTTTGACAAGCTGCAAGGGGATGATTCTGTTGTCCATGAAGTAGTGGGGGGCCATTCTTATCTCGTGTGGCCAAAGAAAGAGAGTAGTTCTGATGCCTCCTTGTGACGCAAGAAAAGAGAAAGGGCAAGTTTCTGTTGATGCATTTAGTGATGACGTCTGCAGATTTAGCAAGTGCTTTGGAGCCTGGAGTAGGGGTGAAGCTGCAAGTCCTTGAGTGCTGTCTTGTGTTGCTCAGAACAAGAAGGCCATCTAGAAATGGTGGATGCTGTATATGAAGTCAAATGGGCAACTCTGTGGCAAGAGAGCTGCGTGTTCCAAAGGCCCCAGGGGTGCGATAGAAGTTCAGCTGAACAAGAGGCAGCCTGGGACCAGGTGTCCAAGAAGGCCAAGGGCATGGTGGGCTGTGTCAGCAGCAGTGGGGCAGCAGGAGCAGGGCAGTGAGCGTGGCCCTGTGCTGGGCAGCGCTGCGGCCACAGCTGGAGCGCTGGGTGCACTTGTGGGCCCTGGGAAGCAGAAAGTCATGGAGGGGCTGCATCGTCTGCACAGAAGGACAGGGGAGCTTGGGAAGGGGGTGGATCAGAAACCCAGTGAGGAGGTGCTGAGGGAGCTTTGCCCAGGAAAATGGGAGGCTCGCGTTCCATCAATCCCTACATGACAGTGCTCACCACAAGGGCCTTTTCCTAACTAAACATGCCCTCACAGCATCCAAGTGCTTCAGACACTGGATCGGGTGACACTTCCATCTTGTGCCTTGTTGGCTTTTTGGTTTGCTAGGAGAGATTTGCCCTGTTCATTTTCTCCTTTTCCAGCAAGCAATGATGCTTCTGCACAACATTTCCTGCCCTTTTGCAGCACTGGATGAGATTGTCATTCAGTTTGAATTTTTCTACGTCTGCAGCAGAAGTAGCAAAGGCATTGCTGTCTCTTTCCTGCTATTCCATTTCATATCTTTCAAGAACTAAAGGCTGCGTTTTACAACAATAATGTTTCTTGGTGATAGCTGCCAGGGAGGAATATCAACCTTATATCCATCTAGAGTTCTGTTGAATTGACTCAGTATAATTTGGTGGGTATGAATTAGAACCCCTGTGTCTCTATGAAATGTTCTCATTTCTCATTAGAAGATGTGGTGGTAGATCTGAAAATAAATGAGGTTCTAAATGATAGGTCATGGACTGTCCCTCGTGCTTCTCTCTTGCCACAGATGACAGAACCAACAGCCGTCTCTCCCCTGGCTCCCGCTGCTCCTGGAGAAGAAGCCAATGAGGAGCAAATTGAGATGGATGAGCGCCCGACTCCGTCATTGGTCACACCAGAGCCTGGATATCCTGAGCCCGTAAGTGCCAGTTGTGGGTTGTGCTGTCTTTAGCGCAAGGGAGAGGTGCAAGTTTTGGAGCAGCCAGTGCTTCCTGTTGCTGGCTGAGGATGCTGAGTGCTGGAATGCTGCCAGGACCTAGGGATTTTCTGCAGGCAGTGTCAGCAGAACTTGGACTTTGACTTGTCATGTTGGGGCCCCAAAGGGCTGGTGCCCCTGGGAGGGCATCTGGCTGCTTGGCTCAGGGAAGCTCTATCTCTGGGCTTCTGCAGCGCTAAGGCCAAGGGTGCACGTGGTAGTGCTGGAGGTCACGGGGCGTTTTGTTTGATTTCGCCATTTCATATGGTGTCTTTTTCTTGTGAAACTCATCTGCAGTTTTCTTGAGTTCTTCTTCAGTTCTGCAAAGTCTTTTTGGCCAGGTGACTATTGGCTTTTCAGATGGTTATGTTCTCCATGAATCTGTGGGGAGCCATTCTTATCCCGTGTCACCAAAGAAAGAAAATGAGAAGTTATGAAGCATCCTGGTGAGGCAAAAAAAGCAGAAGTGCAAGTATCTGTTGATGCATTTAGTGATGAAGTCTGCAGCTTTGGCAAGTGCCATGGAGCATGGAGTGGGGGTAAAGCTGGAAATCCTTGAGAGCTGTCATGTGTTTCTCAGAAGAAGAAGGCCATCTAGAAATGGTTGATGCTGTATTTGATGTCAAATGGGCAACTCTGTGGCAAGAGAGCTACATGGGTCCAAAAGCTCCGGGGGTGCGATAGAAGATCAGCTGAACAAGAGGCAGCCTGGGACCAGGTGTCCAAGAAGGCCAAGGGCATGGTGGGCTGTGTCAGCAGCAGTGGGGCAGCAGGAGCAGGGCAGTGAGCATGGCCCTGTGCTGGGCAGCGCTGCGGCCACAGCTGGAGCGCTGGGTGCACTTGTGGGCCCTGGGAAGCAGAAAGTCATGGAGGGGCTGCAGCGTGTGCACAGAAGGACAGGGGAGCTGGGCAAGGGGGTTGATCAGAAACCCAGTGAGGAGGTGCTGAGGGAGCTTTAGCCTGGACAACGGGAGGCTCTTGAGGGACCTTCAGGCAGACTTCCATCAATCCCTACATGCCAGTGCTCAGCACAAGGGCTGTTTCTTTACCAATCATGCCCCCAGAGCATGCGAGTGCTTCAGACCCTGGAGTGGGTGACACTTCCATCTTGTGCCTTGTTGGCTTGTTGGCTTGTTGGTTTGCTAGGAGAGTTTTGCCCTATTAATTTTCTCCTTTTCCAGCAAGCAATGATGGTTCTGCACAAGGTTTCCTGCGCTTTTTCAGCACTGGATGAGATTGTCATTCAGTTTGAATTTTGCATGTCTGCAGCAGCAGTAGCAAAGGCGTTGCTGTTGCTTTCCTGCGTTTCCATTTCAGAGCTTTGACGAACTATAAGCTGCGTTTCACAGAGACAACGTTGCTTGCTGATAGCAGGCTTGGAGGCATATCAACCTTATATCCATCTAGAGTTCTGTTGAATTGGCCCATTTTCATTTGGTGGGTGGGAATTAGAATCCCTGTGTGGCTACGAAATGTTCTGACTTCCCCTTGGAAGATGTGGTCGTGGATCTGAAAATAAATGAGGTTCTAAAATAAAGGTGACAGCCTGTGCCTCATGCTTCTCTCTTGCCACAGATGACAGAACCAACAGCTGTCTCTCCCCTGGCTCCCGCTGCTCCCGAAGAAGAAGCCAAAGAGGAGCAAATTGTGATGGATGAGCACCAGACTCCATCAGCGGTCACACCAGAGCCTGGCTATCCTGAGCCTGTAAGTGCCAGCTGTGGGTTTTGCTGTCTTTAGTGCAAGGCGAAGGTGCAAATTTCAGATCAGCCAGTGCTTCCTGTTGCTGCCTGAGGATGCTGAATGCTGGAGTCCTGCCAGGAGCTCGGGATTTTCTGCAGGCAGTGTCAGCAGAACTTGGCCTCTGACCTGTGATGTTGAGGCAGGAAAGGGCTGGTGCCTCTGGAAGAGCATCTGGCTGCTTGGCTCAGGGAAGCTCTATCTCTGGGCTTCTGCAGCACTATGGCCAAGGGTGCACGTGGTAGTGCTGGAGGTCACGGGGCTTTGTTTGTTTGTTTTCCCTTTTTGAAAAGGTGTGTTTGGCTTGTGAGACTGGTCTACAGTTTTCTTGAGTTCTTCTTCAGTTCTGCAAAGTGTTTTGGGCCAGGTGACATTTGGCTCTTGATACCCTTCAAGGAGATGGTTATGTTGTCCATGAAGCTGTCAGGGGCCATTCTTATCCCATTTAACCAAAGTAAGAAAGTGAGTAGCTATGAAGCATCCTGGTGAGGCAAAAAAGCATCAATGGGCAAGTTTCTGTTGATCCATTAAGTGATGAAGTCTGCAGCTTTGGCAAGTGCCTTGGAGCATGGAGCAAGGGTTAAGCTGCAAGTCCTTGATTGCTGCCTAGTGTTGCTCAGAACACAAAGGCCACCTAGAAATGGTGGATGCTGTATTTGAAGTCAAATGGGCAACTCTGTGGCAGGAAGCTGCATGGTCAAAAAGAAGCCATGGTGCGATAGAAGTTCAGCTGAACAAGAGCCAGCCTGGGACCAGGTGTCCAAGAAGGCCAAGGCCATGGTGGGCTGTGTCAGCAGCAGTGGGGCAGCAGGAGCAGGGCAGTGAGCGTGGCCCTGTGCTGGGCAGCGCTGCGGCCACAGCTGGAGCGCTGGGTGCACTTGTGGGCCCTGGGAAGCAGAAAGTCATGGAGGGGCTGCATCGTCTGCACAGAAGGACAGGGGAGCTTGGGAAGGGGGTGGATCAGAAACCCAGTGAGGAGGTGCTGAGGGAGCTTTGCCCAGGAAAATGGGAGGCTCGCGTTCCATCAATCCCTACATGACAGTGCTCACCACAAGGGCCTTTTCCTAACTAAACATGCCCTCACTGCATCCAAGTACTTCAGACACTGGAGTGGGCGATACTTCCATCTTGTGCCTTGTTGGCTTTTTGGTTTCTAGGAGAGGTTTGCCCTGGTCATTTTCTCCTTTTCCAGCAAGGAAAAATGCTTCTGCACATTTCCTGCCCTTTTGCAGCCCTGGATGAGATTGTAAACCAGTTTGAGTTTTCTATGTCTGCAGCAGAAGTAGCAAAGGCATTGCTTTGTCTTTCCTGCTTTTTCATTCAGATCTTTCATGAACTAAAAGCTGCGTTTTAGTGCAATAGCGCTTCTTGCTGATAGCAGCCAGAGAGGAATATCAAACTTATACCCATCTAGCGTTATGTTGAATTGGCCCATTTTCATTTGTTTCGTGGGAATTAGAATCCATATGTTGCTAGAAATTGGTCTGATTTCTCCTTAGAAGATGTGGTGGTAGATCTAAAAAGAAATGAGGTTTTAAATGAGAGATGATGGCCTGTCCCTCATGCTTCTCTCTTGCCACAGCTGACAGAACCAAGAGCCGACTCTCCCCTGGCTTCTGCTGCTCCTCTAGAAGAACCCAAAGAGGAGCAAATTGAGGTGGATGAGCCCCTGCTTCCATCAATGGTCACACCTGAGCCTGGATATCCTGAGCCCGTAAGTGCCAGTTGTGTGGGTTGTGCTGTCTTTAGTGCAAGGCAGAGGTGCAAGTTTCAGAGCAGCCAGTGCTTCCTCTTGCTGGCTGAGGATGCTGAGTGCTGGAATCCCACCTGGACCTAGGGATTTCCTGCAGGCAGTGTCAGCAGAACTTGGACTTTGACCTGTCATATTGAGGCCCCGAAGGGCTGGTGCCTCTGGTGTTAGCGTTCGGAAACATATAACCACCAAAATGATCATATGTCGGTGCTTTTATTGAGGAGCTCTGGGTGTTAGGGGTAGGAACCCAAATCTGACTCCGCCATACATTCGAGATTAACATGCTTTTATATTCTATCGTTATATAACTCTCATGTTAATTATTAAACTTATATTGTTCTATTGTATACATAGATTTCAATCAAGCATGGCCCCTCATGATTCCCCTTAAATTTCTAACATAGTTTCTCATGATTCTTCTGATGGTTATACAATAATTATATTGAATTACTAAACAATCATCACATCTAACAATGATAGAATTTATCATACTGCTTACGCAGGTGCAATGATCTGGCAAAACACAAAGCCTAACATTTTCAAAGTCTAATTTTGTCATTTTCCAGGGCCCCCATTATCACTGGGAGAGCATCTGGCTGCTTGGCTCAGGGAAGCTCTATCTCTGGGCTTCTGCAGCGCTGTGGCCGAGGGCACATGTGGTAGTGCTGGAGGTCATGGGGCTTTTTCTTTTTTTTTATTTCCCTTTATGGAATGGTGTCTTGTGAAACGGGTCTGCAGATTTTTGCATAATTCTTCAGTTCTACAAAGGCATTTGGGCCAGGTGACTTTTGGCTTTTGACAAGCTGCAAGGGGATGATTCTGTTGTCCATGAAGTAGTGGGGGGCCATTCTTATCTCATGTGGCCGAAGAAAGAGAGTAGTTCTGATGCCTCCTTGTGACGCAAGAAAAGAGAAAGGGCAAGTTTCTGTTGATGCATTTAGTGATGACGTCTGCAGATTTAGCAAGTGCTTTGGAGCCTGGAGTGGGGGTGAAGCTGCAAGTCCTTGAGTGCTGTCTTGTGTTGCTCAGAACAAGAAGGCCATCTTGAAATGGTGGATGCTGTATTTGAAGTCAAATGGGCAACTCTGTGGCAAGACAGCTGCGTGTTCCAAAGGCCCCAGGGGTGCGATAGAAGTTCAGCTGAACAAGAGGCAGCCTGGGACCAGGTGTCCAAGAAGGCCAAGGGCATGGTGGCCTGTGCCAGCAGCAGTGGGGCAGCAGGAGCAGGGCAGTGAGCGTGGCCCTGTGCTGGGCAGCGCTGCGGCCACAGCTGGAGCGCTGGGTGCACCTGTGGGCCCTGGGAAGCAGAAAGTCATGGAGGGGCTGCAGCGTGTGCACAGGAGGACAGGGGAGCTGGGCAAGGGGGTGGAGCACAAGCCCAGTGAGGAGGTGCTGAGGGAGCTTTAGTCTGGACAATGGGAGGTTCACAGGGGACCTTCAGGCAGACTTCCATCAATCCCTACATGACAGTGCTCACCACAAGGGCCTTTTCCTAACTAAACATGCCCTCACTGCATCCAAGTGCTTCAGACACTGGAGTGGGTGACACTTCCATCTTGTGCCTTCTGGGCTTTTTTGGTTTGCTAGGAGAGATTTGCCCTGTTCATTTTCTCCTTTTCCAGCAAGCAATGATGCTTCTGCACAACATTTCCTGCCCTTTTTGCAGCACTGGATGAGATTGTCATTCAGTTTGAGTTTTCTACGTCTGCAGCTGAAGTAGCAAAGGCATTGCTGTCTCTTTCCTGCTATTCCATTTCATATCTTTCAAGAACTAAAGGCTGCGTTTTACAACAATAATGTTTCTTGGTGATAGCTGCCAGGGAGGAATATCAACCTTATATCCATCTAGAGTTCTGTTGAATTGACTCAGTATAATTTGGTGGGTATGAATTAGAACCCCTGTGTCTCTATGAAATGTTCTCATTTCTCATTAGAAGATGTGGTGGTAGATCTGAAAATAAATGAGGTTCTAAATGATAGGTCATGGACTGTCCCTCGTGCTTCTCTCTTGCCACAGCTGACAGAACCAACAGCTGTCTCTCCCCTGGCTCCCGCTGCTCCTGGAGAAGAAGCCAATGAGGAGCAAATTGAGATGGATGAGCGCCCGACTCCGTCATTGGTCACACCAGAGCCTGGATATCCTGAGCCCGTAAGTGCCAGTTGTGGGTTGTGCTGTCTTTAGTGCAAGGGAGAGGTGCAAGTTTTGGAGCAGGCAGCGCTTCCTGTTGCTGGCTGAGGATGCTGAGTGCTGGAATCCTGCCAGGAGCTCGGGATTTTCTGCAGGCAGTGTCGGCAGAACTTGGACTTTGACTTGTCATGTTGGGGCCCCAAAGGGCTGGTGCCCCTGGGAGGGCATCTGGCTGCTTGGCTCAGGGAAGCTCTATCTCTGGGCTTCTACAGCGCTATGGCCAAGGGTGCACGTGGTAGTGTTCGAGGTCATGGGGCGTTTTGTTTGATTTCGCCATTTCAAATGGTGTCTTTTTCTTGTGAAACTCATCTGCAGTTTTCTTGAGTTCTTCTTCAGTTCTGCAAAGTCATTTTGGCCAGGTGACTATTGGCTTTTCAGATGGTTATGTTCTCCATGACTCTGTGGGGGGCCATTCTTATCCCGTGTCACCAAAGAAAGAAAATGAGAAGTTATGAAGCATCCTGGTGTAGCAAAAAAAGCAGAAGTGCAAGTTTCTGTTGATGCATTTAGTGATGAAGTCTGCAGCTTTGGCAAGTGCCATGGAGCATGGAGTGGGGGTAAAGCTGGAAATCCTTGAGAGCTGTCATGTGTTTCTCAGAAGAAGAAGGCCATCTAGAAATGGTGGATGCTGTATTTGATGTCAAATGGGCAACTCTGTGGCACGAGAGCTACATGGGTCCAAAAGCTCTGGGGGTGCGATAGAAGATCAGCTGAACAAGAGGCAGCCTGGGACCAGGTGTCCAAGAAGGCCAAGGGCATGGTGGGCTGTGTCAGCAGCAGTGGGGCAGCAGGAGCAGGGCAGTGAGCGTGGCCCTGTGCTGGGCAGCGCTGCGGCCACAGCTGGAGGGCTGGGTGCACTTGTGGGCCCTGGGAAGCAGAAAGTCATGGAGGGGCTGCAGCGTGTGCACAGAAGGACAGGGGAGCTGGGCAAGGGGGTGGATCAGAAACCCAGTGAGGAGGTGCTGAGGGAGCTTTAGCCTGGACAACGGGAGGCTCAGGAGGGACCTTCAGGCAGACTTCCATCAATCCCTACATGACAGTGCTCAGCACAAGGGCTGTTTCTTTACCAATCATGCCCCCAGAGCATGCGAGTGCTTCAGACCCTGGAGTGGGTGACACTTCCATCTTGTGCTTGTTGGCTTGTTGGCTTGTTGGTTTGCTAGGAGAGTTTTGCCCTATTAATTTTCTCCTTTTCCAGCAAGCAATGATGGTTCTGCACAAGGTTTCCTGCGCTTTTTCAGCACTGGATGAGATTGTCATTCAGTTTGAATTTTGCAAGTCTGCAGCAGCAGTAGCAAAGGCGTTGCTGTTGCTTTCCTGCGTTTCCATTTCAGAGCTTTGACGAACTATAAGCTGCGTTTCACAGAGACAACGTTGCTTGCTGATAGCAGGCTTGGAGGCATATCAACCTTATATCCATCTAGAGTTCTGTTGAATTGGCCCATTTTCATTTGGTGGGTGGGAATTAGAATCCCTGTGTGGCTACGAAATGTTCTGACTTCCCCTTGGAAGATGTGGTCGTGGATCTGAAAATAAATGAGGTTCTAAAATAAAGGTGACAGCCTGTGCCTCATGCTTCTCTCTTGCCACAGCTGACAGAACCAACAGCCGTCTCTCCCCTGGCTCCCGCTGCTTCTGAAGAAGAAGCCAAAGAGGAGCAAATTGTGATGGATGAGCACCAGACTCCATCAGTGGTCACACCAGAGCCTGGCTATCCTGAGCCTGTAAGTGCCAGCTGTGGGTTTTGCTGTCTTTAGGGCAAGGCGAAGGTGCAAATTTCAGATCAGCCAGTGCTTCCTGTTGCTGCCTGAGGATGCTGAATGCTGGAGTCCTGTCAGGACCTAGGGATTTCCTGCAGGCAGCGTCAGCAGAACTTGGCCTCTGACCTGTGATGTTGAGGCAGCAAAGGGCTGGTGCCTCTGGAAGAGCATCTGGCTGCTTGGCTCAGGGAAGCTCTATCTCTGGGCTTCTGCAGCACTATGGCCAAGGGTGCACGTGGTAGTTCTGGAGGTCACGGGGCTTTGTTTGTTTGTTTGTTTTTCCTGTTTTGAAAAGGTGTGTTTGGCTTGTGAGACTGGTCTGCAGTTTTCTTGAGTTCTTCTTCAGTTCTTCAAAGTGTTTTGGGCCAGGTGACATTTGGCTGTTGATACCCTTCAAAGAGATGGTTATGTTGTCCATGAAGCTGTCGGGGGCCATTCTTATCCCATTTAACCAAAGTAAGAAAGAGAGTAGGTATGAAGCATCCTGGTGAGGCAAAAAAGCATCAATGGGCAAGTTTCTGTTGATCCATTAAGTGATGAAGTCTGCAGCTTTGGCAAGTGCCTTGGAGCATGGAGCAAGGCTTAAGCTGCAAGTCCTTGATTGCTGCCTAGTGTTGCTCAGAACACAAAGGCCACCTAGAAATGGTGGATGCTGTATTTGAAGTCAAATGGGCAACTCTGTGGCAGGAAGCTGCATGGTCAAAAAGAACCCATGGTGCGATAGAAGTTCAGCTGAACAAGAGCCAGCCTGGGACCAGGTGTCCAAGAAGGCCAAGGCCATGGTGGGCTGTGTCAGCAGCAGTGGGGCAGCAGGAGCAGGGCAGTGAGCGTGGCCCTGTGCTGGGCAGCGCTGCGGCCACAGCTGGAGCGCTGGGTGCACTTGTGGGCCCTGGGAAGCAGAAAGTCATGGAGGGGCTGCAGCGTGTGCACAGGAGGACAGGGGAGCTGGGCAAGGGGGTGGAGCACAAGCCCAGTGAGGAGGTGCTGAGGGAGCTTTAGTCTGGACAATGGGAGGCTCTTGAGGGACTTTCAGGCAGACTTCCATCAATCCCTACATAACAGTGCTCACCATATAGACCGTTTCCCTACTAAACATGCCCTTACTGCATCCAAGTGCTTTAGACACTGGGCGGGGGGGAGACTTCCATCTTGTCCCTTATTGGCTTGTTGGCTTGTTGGTTTGCTAGGAGGGGTTTGCTCTGTTCATTTTCTCCTTTTCCAGCAAGCAATGATGGTTCTGTAGAATGTTTCCTGCCCTTTTTCAGCACTGGATGAGATTGTCATTCAGTTTGAATTTTGCAAGTCTGCAGCAGCCCTAGCAAAGCTCCGGCTGTCGCGTTGCTACTTTTCTATTTCAGAACATTCAAGAATAAAAGCTGTGTTTTTCATAGACAACGTTGCTTGGTGATAGCAGCCCCTGGGGGGAATATCAATCTTATATCCATCTAGAGTTCTGTTGAATTGGCCCATTATAATTTGGTGGATGGGACTTAGAATCCCTATGCTGCTACAAAAAACTCTGATTTCTCCTTAGAAGATGTTGTGGTAGATCTGAAAATAAATGAGGTTCTAAATGATAGGTGACGGCCTGTGCCTCATGCTTCTCTCTTGCCACAGATGACAGAACCAACAGCCGCCTCTCCCCTGGTTCCCGCTGCTCCCGAAGAAGAAGCCAAAGAGGAGCAAATTGAGGTGGATGAGCGCCTGACTCCGTCATTGGTCTCACCAGAGCCTGGATATCCTGAGCCCGTAAGTGGCAGTTGTGGGTTGTGCTGTCTTTAGTGCAAGGCAGAGGTGCAAGTATTGCAGCAGGCAGCGCTTCCTTTTGCTGGCTGTGCATGCGGGGTGCTGGAATCCTGCCAGGACCAAGGGATTTCCTGCAGGCAGCGTCAGCAAAACTTGGCCTCTGACCTGTGATGTTGAGGCAGCAAAGGGCTGGTGCCTCTGGGAGAGCATCTGGCTGCTTGGCTCAGGGAAGCTCTATCTCTGGGCTTCTGCAGCGCTGTGGCTGAGGGCAGGTGAAACTGGTCTGCAGTTTTCTTCAGTAATTCTTCAGTTCTACAAGTCTTTTGAGCCAGATGACTTTTGGCTTTTGATAAGCCTCAAGCAGATGGTAATGTGTCCATGAAGCTGTGGGGGCCATTCTTATCCTGTGTTGCCTAAGAAAGAAAGTCAGTAGTTATGAGGCCTTCTGGTGAGGCAAAAAAGCAGAAGGGGCAAGTTTCTGTTGATCCATTAAATGATGAAGACTGCAGGTTTGGCAAGTGCCTTGGAGCATGGACTGGGGGTGAAGCTGCAAGTCCTTGATTGCTGCCTAGTGTTGTTCAGAACAAGAAGATCATCTTGAAATGGTGGATGGTGTATTTGAAGTCAAATGGGCAACTTTGTGACTGGGGAGCATTATGGGTCTAAAGGACCCAGGGGTGCAGTAGAAGATCAGCTGAACAAGAGGCAGCCTGGGACCAGGTGTCCAAGAAGGCCAAGGCCATGGTGGCCTGTGCCAGCAGCAGTGGGGCAGCAGGAGCAGGGCAGTGAGCGTGGCCCTGTGCTGGGCAGCGCTGCGGCCACAGCTGGAGCGCTGGGTGCACTTGTGGGCCCTGGGAAGCAGAAAGTCATGGAGGGGCTGCAGCGTGTGCACAGAAGGGCAGGGGAGCTGGGCAAGGGGGTGCAGCACAAGCCCAGTGAGGAGGTGCTGAGGGAACTTTGCCCAGGAAAATGGGAGGCTTGCGTTCCATCAATCCCTACATGACAGTGCTCACCACAAGGGCCTTTTCCTAACTAAACATGCCCTCACTGCATCCGAGTGCTTCAGACACTGGAGTGGGTGATACTTCCATCTTGTGCCTTGTTGGCTTTTTGGTTTCTAGGAGAGGTTTGCCCTGGTCATTTTCTCATTTTCCAGCAAGGAAAAATGCTTCTGCACTACATTTCCTGCCCTTTTGCAGCCCTGGATGAGATTGTAAACCAGTTTGAGTTTTCTATGTCTGCAGCAGAAGTAGCAAAGGCATTGCTGTGCCTTTCCTGCTTTTCCATTTCAGATCTTTCAAGAACTAAAAGCTGCGTTTTACAGCAATAGCGTTTCTTGCTGATAGCAGCCAGGGAGGAATATCAACCTTATACCCATCTAGAGTTCTGTTGAATTGGCCCATTTTTATTTGTTTCGTGGGAATAAGAATCCATATGTGGCTAGAAATTGGTCTGATTTCTCCTTAGAAGATGTGGTGGTAGATCTAAAAAGAAACGAGGTTTTAAAAGATAGGTGACGGTCTGTCCCTCATGCTTCCCTCTTGCCACAGCTGACAGAACCAACAGCCACCTCTCCCCTGGCTCCTGCTGCTCCTCTAGAAGCAGCCAAAGAGGAGCAAATTGAGGTGGACGAGCCCCTGCTTCCATCAATGGTCACACCTGAGCCTGGATATCCTGAGCCCGTAAGTGCCAGTTGTGTGGGTTGTGCTGTCTTTAGTGCAAGGCAGAGGTGCAAGTTTCGGAGCAGCCAGTGCTTCCTCTTGCTGGCTGAGGATGCTGAGTGCTGGAATCCCACCTGGACCTAGGGATTTCCTGCAGGCAGTGTCAGCAGAACTTGGACTTTGACCTGTCATATTGAGGCCCCGAAGGGCTGGTGCCTCTGGTGTTAGCGTTCGGAAACATATAACCACCAAAATGATCATATGTCGGTGCTTTTATTGAAGAGCTCTGGGTGTTAGGAGTAGGAACCCAAATCTGACTCCGCCATACATTCGAGATTAACATGCTTTTATATTCTATCGTTATATAACTCTCATGTTAATTATTAAACTTATATTGTTCTATTGTATACATAGATTTCAATCAAGCATGGCCCCTCATGATTCCCCTTAAATTTCTAACATAGTTTCTCATGATTCTTCTGATGGTTATACAATAATTATATTGAATTACTAAACAATCATCACATCTAACAATGATAGAATTTATCATACTGCTTACGCAGGTGCAATGATCTGGCAAAACACAAAGCCTAACATTTTCAAAGTCTATTTTTGTCATTTTCCAGGGCCCCCATTATCACTGGGAGAGCATCTGGCTGCTTGGCTCAGGGAAGCTCTATCTCTGGGCTTCTGCAGCGCTGTGACCGAGGGCACACTTGGTAGTGCTGGAAGTCACGGGGCTTTTTTTTTTTTTTTATTTCCCTTTATGGAATGGTGTCTTGTGAAACGGGTCTGCAGCTTTTTTGCATAATTCTTCAGTTCTACAAAGGCATTTGGGCCAGGTGACTTTTGGCTTTTGACAAGCTGCAAGGAGATGATTCTGTTGTCCAAGAAGTAGTGGGGGGCCATTCTTATCTCGTGTGGCCAAAGAAAGAGAGTAGTTCTGATGCCTCCTTGTGACGCAAGAAAACAGAAAGGGCAAGTTTCTGTTGATGCATTTAGTGATGACGTCTGCAGATTTAGCAAGTGCCCTGCACCCTGGAGTGCGGGTGAAGCTGCAAGTCCTTGAGTGCTGTCTTGTGTTGCTCAGAACAAGAAGGCCATCTTGAAATGGTGGATGCTGTATTTGAAGTCAAATGGGCAACTCTGTGGCAAGAGAGCTGCGTGTTCCAAAGGCCCCAGGGGTGCGGTAGAAGATCAGCTGAACAAGAGGCAGCCTGGGACCAGGTGTCCAAGAAGGCCAAGGCCATGGTGGGCTGTGTCAGCAGCAGTGGGGCAGCAGGAGCAGGGCAGTGAGCGTGGCCCTGTGCTGGGCAGCGCTGCGGCCACAGCTGGAGCGCTGTGTGCACTTGTGGGCCCTGGGAAGCAGAAAGTCATTGAGGGGCTGCAGCGTGTGCGCAGAAGGACAGGGGAGCTGGGCAAGGGGGTGCAGCACAAGCTCAGTGAGGAGGTGCTGAAGGAGCTTTAGTCTGGACAATGGGAGGCTCTGGACGGACCTTCAGGCAGACTTCCATCAATCCCTACATGACAGTGCTCACCATAAGGGCCATGTTTCCTTACTAAACATGCCCTTACTCACAGCATCCAAGTGCTTCAGACACTGGAGTGGGTGACACTTCCATCTTGTGCCTTGTTGGCTTTTTGGCTTGCTAGGAGAGATTTGCCTTGTTCATTTTCTCCTTTTCCAGCAAGCAATGATGCTTCTGCAGAATGTTTCCTGCCCTTTTCCGCCCTGGATGAGATTGTGATCCAGTTTGAGTTTTCCACGTCTGCAGCAGCAATAGCAAAGGCGCTGCTGTCTCTTTGCTACTTTTCCATATCTGATCTTTCAAGAACTAAAGGCAGCGGTTTACAGAGACAACATTGCTTGCTGATAGCAGGCTGGGAGGAATATCAACCTTATATCCATCTAGAGTTCTGTTGAATTTGCCCATTATATTTAGGTGGGTCGGAATTAGAATCCTTATGCTGCTACAAAATACTCTGGTTTCTCTTTAGAAGATATTGTGGTTGATCTGAAAAGAAATGAGGTTTAAAAGATAGGTGACGGTCTGTCCCTCATGCTTCTGTCTTGCCACAGCTGACAGAACCAACAGCCGTCTCTCCCCTGGCTTCCACTGCTCCTGGAGAAGAAGCCAAAGAGGAGCAAATTGTGATGGAGGAGCGTCAGACTCCATCAGTGGTCACAACAGAGCCTGGCTATCCTGAGCCTGTAAGTGCCAGTTGTGGGTTTTGCTGTCTTTAGTGCAAGGCAGAGATGCAAGTATTGCACCAGCCAGCGCTTCCTATTGCTGGCTGAGGATGCTGAGTGCTGGAGTCCTGCCTGGAGCTTGGGATTTCTTGTAGGCAGCATCAGCAGAACTTGGCCTCTGACCTGTGATGTTGAGGCAGCAAAGGGCCGGTGCCTCTGGGAGAGCATCTGGCTGCTTGGCTCAGTGAAGCTCTATCTCTGGGCTTCTGCAGTGCTATGGCTGAGGGCATGTGAAACTGGTCTGCAGTTTTCTTGAGTAATTCTTCACTTCTACAAGTCTTTTGGGCCAGGTGATTTTTGGGTTTTCACAGGCCTCAAGGAGATGGTAATGTTGTCCATGAAGCTGTGGGGGCCATTCTTATCCCATGTTGCCAAAGAAAGAAAGTGAGTAGTTACGAGGCCTCCTGGTGAGGCAAAAAAGCAAAAGGGGTAAATTTCTGTTGATGCATTTCGTGATGAAGTCTGCAGCTTTGGCAAGTACCTTGGAGCCTGGAGTGGCAGTGATGCTGCAAGTCCTTGACAGCTGTCTTGTGTTGCTCAGAACACAAGGGCCATCTAAAAAATGGTCGATGTCTTATTAAGAGTCAAATGGGCAACTTTGTGCCTGGGGAGGTGCATGGGTTAAAAGACCCCAGGGGTGCGGTAGAAGATCAGCTGAAGAGCCAGCCTGGGACCAGGTGTCCAAGAAGGCCAAGGTCATGGTGGCCTGTGCCAGCAGCAGTGGGGCAGCAGGAGCAGGGCAGTGAGCGTGGCCCTGTGCTGGGCAGCGCTGCGGCCACAGCTGGAGCGCTGGGTGCACTTGTGGGCCCTGGGAAGCAGAAAGTCATGGAGGGGCTGCAGCGTGTGCACAGAAGGGCAGGGGAGCTGGGCAAGGGGGTGCAGCCCAAGCCCAGTGAGGAGGTACTGAAGAAGCTTTACCATGGACAATGTGAGGCTCTTGAGGGACCTTCAGGCAGACTTCCATCAATCCTTACATGACAGTGCTCAGCACAAGGGATGTTTCCCTACCAAACATGCCCTCACTGCATCCAAGTACTTCAGACACTGGAGTGGGTGAAACTTCCATCTTGTGCCTTGTTGGCTTGTTGGCTTGGTAGGAGAGATTTTCCCTGTTCAGTTTCTCCTCTAGGAGCAAGGAAAGATGC
Organism: Diglossa brunneiventris; assembly: GCA_019023105.1. Taxonomy (NCBI): domain Eukaryota; kingdom Metazoa; phylum Chordata; class Aves; order Passeriformes; family Thraupidae; genus Diglossa; species Diglossa brunneiventris. The sequence goes on from JAFCGX010000503.1 coordinate 38,915, forward strand.
TTCTGCAGAATGTTTCCTGCCCTTTTGCAGCACTGGATGAGGTTGTCATCCACATTCACTTTTTCACATCTACAGCAGCAGTAGCAAAAGTGTTGCGGTTGCTTTCCTGCTTTTCCATTTCAGAAGTTTCAAGAACTAAAAGCTGCGTTTTACAGAGACAATGTTTCTTGCTGATAGCAGCTAGGAAGGAATATCAGTCTTACATCCATCTAGAGTTCTGTTGAATTGGCCCATTTTAATTTTGTAGCCTGGGAATTGTAATCTCTATGTGGCTACGAGATGTTCTGATTTCTCCTAAGAAGATGTGGTGGTAGATCTGAAAAGAAATGAGGTTCTAAATGATATTTCATGGCTTGGCCCTAATGCTTCTCTCTTCCCATAGCTGACAGAACCAACAGCCATCTCTCCCCTGGCTCCTGCTGCTCCTGAAGAAGAATCTAAAGAAGAGCAAATTGAGGTGCCTGAGCGCCGGCCTCTGTCAGTGCTCACACCAGAGCCTCGATATTCTGAGCCCGTAAGTGCCATTTTTGGGGGTTGTGCTGTCTTTAGTGCAAGGCAGAGGTGCAAGTATTGCAGCAACCAGCGCTTCCTGTTTCTTGCTGACGCTGCTGAGTGGTGGAGTCGTGCCAGGACCTAGGGATTTCCTGCAGGCAGCATCAGCAGAACTTGGACCTTGACCTGTGATGTTGAAGCCCCAATGGGCTGGTGCCTCTGGAAGAGCATTTGGCTGCTTGGCTCGGGGAAGCTCTATCTCTGGGCTTCTGCAGCGCTGTGGCCAATGGAGGACGTGGTAGTTCTGGAGGTCACGGGGCTTTGTTTGTTTCTTTTTCCCTTTTTGGCAAGGCGTATTTGTCTTGTGAAACTGGTCTGCAGTTTTCTTGAGTTCTTCTTCAGTTCTGCAAAGTGTTTTGGGCCAGGTGACTTTTGGCTTTTGACAAGCTGCAATGAGATGTTTCTGTTGTTCATGAAGCTGTGGGGGGCCATTCTTATCCCGTGTGGCCAAAGAAAGAAAGTGAGTTGTTATCATGCCTCCTGGTGAGGCAAAAAAGCAGAAGGGGCAAATTTCTGTTGATGCATTTACTGATGATGTCTGCAGCTTTGGCAAGTGCCTTGGACCCCGGAGTGGGGGTGAAACTGCCAGTCCTTGACTGCTGCCTTGTGTTGCTCAGAACATGAAGGCCATTTAGAAATGGGGGGTGATGTGTTTGAAGTTGTCATGGTTTGACACTGGCACAATACTAGTGCCTACATGAAAATACTTTTTCTTTGGTTTCTGCTGTGAGATGTGACTAGCAATAAGCAAAGCAGGCTTTTACTTAGGAATAATGGAAAGTTTATTAACTAATGTACAAGTAAAAAGAAACGCACAGGGAAAATGAAAACTTCACAAAAACATTCCTTCCTCCTCCCTCACCAAATTCCTCTAATACATCCATCTCCCAAATTTCAACTCTCAGTCTATTACTACTTTTCAGACAATCAAGCTTCAGTTTATCAAGAGGAGAGGAGTCTTTTCTGTGCCATAGGCTTCTTCTGGAAACACTGTTGAAAACTGGTTTATTTCTGTGTCACTCGTGGCACCGCTTGGAGTACATCTGCCGTCGTGACATCTTCTTCTCTATGTCTACTGCTCTCACTACTGAACATGGACTAGAGCTGCTTCTAGGGTTTCCCTTTTACGGATGCTTTGCTCAGTTCAAAAAAAAACCACTGTTTCTCACTTTCAGGACAACAGTCGCCCTCAAATTTGTTCACCCCCTGGGGCTGAGGGGCACCAACACTGAACTTTCTTGGTTTTGAGCCATCGGCTCCCCCCTAAATGCAGTCTCTGTGTTACAGGGGAAAAAAAATGGTTCTGTCTATGGCTATACCCGACAAGTCTAGCTAAAGACTACCCCATTATCATCTCCAGCCTAAAACTTTTCTCTACTTCTCTCGTGGCCCATTTCCTCTTATCTCATATCTCTATCTCTCTTCTCATTCAGCTCCAGGAGGATCAGCATTTGCAACGTTTCCATCATCCAAGGAAAGGGTTAAAAACCTCAGGCTCTGCCTGTCTAGAAATCCCAGGGTTGCTCTGCTGAGCACCTTCTCTCTGCACCTTCCCTTTCTCCTCCTTGGCCAGCTGTGCTATCAAATTTCAGGGTGGCACAAGCACAGGCACCGGCTCGCTCTCTCTCTGGGGTGGGGGTGCCCGATGCCTCTCAGTGCTCCTCTACTCTTCCATCCTCAGGGGCCTTAACCCCTCTCTGTCCAAGGCTCGGCTCACCTCACGGCCGCATGGCTTCCCCTGCCCCGCCCAGCTGGCAGCTGGGCAGGGGAAGCTCTGGACTCTTCACTGACTGGAACTCAAAGAGGGCTTCTCCCACGAGAGCTCTGCTTTTGAACTCCTGTGTTCCCAGAGGTGTATCCAATGCCTCAGTGGCCAAACCAGGTGCCAATATTAATCTGAACACCTCATTGGGGACCTAAGCATATCCCAGAAAACCCACTTCCTCTCAAACCATGACAGAAGTGAAATGGGCAACTTTGTATCTGGGGAGAAATGTGTGTCCAAAGGCCCCACGGGTGCAGTAGAAGATCAGCTGAACAAGAGGAAGCCTGGGACCAGGTGTCCAAGAAGGCCAAGTGCATGGTGGCCTGTGCCAGCAGCAGTGGGGCAGCAGGAGCAGGGCAGTGAGCGTGGCCCTGTGCTGGGCAGCGCTGCGGCCACAGCTGGAGCGCTGGGTGCACTTGTGGGCCCTGGGAAGCAGAAAGTCATGGAGGGGCTGCAGCGTGTGCACAGAAGGACAGGGGAGCTGGGCAAGGGGGTGGATCAGTAACCCAGTGAGGAGGTGCTGAGGGAGCTTTAGTCTGGACAATGGGAGGTTCACAGGGGACCTTCAGGCAGACTTCCATCAATCCCTACATGACAGTGCTCAGCACAAGGGCCTTTTCCTAACTAAACATGCCCTCACAGCATCCAAGTGCTTCAGACACTGGGGTGGGTGACACTTCCATCTTGTGCCTTCTTGGCTTTTTGGCTTGCTAGGAGAGGTTTGCCCTGTTCATTTTCTCCTTTTCCAGCAAGCAATGATGCTTCTGCACAACATTTCCTGCCCTTTTGCAGCACTGGATGAGATTGTCATTCAGTTTGAGTTTTCTACGTCTGCAGCAGAAGTAGCAAAGGCATTGCTGTCTCTTTCCTGCTATTCCATTTCAGATCTTTCAAGAACTAAAGGCTGCGTTTTACAACAAAAACGTTTCTTGCTGATAGCAGCCAGGGAGGAATATCAAATTTATGTCCATCTAGAATTCTGTTGAATTGGCCCATTATAATTTGGTGGGTGGGAATTAGAACCCCTATGTTTCTATGAAATGTTCTCATTTCTCTTTAGAAGATGTGGTGGTAGATCTGAAAATAAATGAGGTTCTAAATGATAGGTCATGGCCTGGCCCTCATGCTTCTCTCTTGCCACAGCTGACAGAACCAACAGCCGTCTCTCCCCTGGCTCCCGCTGCTCCTGGAGAAGAAGCCAATGAGGAGCAAATTGAGATGGATGAGCGCCCGACTCCGTCATTGGTCACACCAGAGCCTGGATATCCTGAGCCCGTAAGTGCCAGCTGTGGGTTTTGCTGTCTTTAGTGCAAGGCAGAGGTGCAGGTTTGGAGCAGCCAGCGCTTCCTGTTGCTGGCTGAGGATGCTGATTGCTGGAGTCCTGCCAGGACCTAGGGATTTTCTGCAGGCAGTGTCAGCAGAACTTGGACTTTGACTTGTCATGTTGAGGCAGCAAAGGGCTGGTGCCTCTGGGAGGGCATCTGGCTGCTTGGCTCAGGGAAGCTCTGTCTCTGGGCTTCTGCAGCACTGTGGCCAAGGGTGCAGGTAGTAGTGTTGGAGGTCATGGGGCTTTTTTTGTTCATTTCCCCATTTCAAATGGTGTCTTTTTCTTGTGAAACCCATCTGCAGTTTTCTTGAGTTCTTCTTCAGTTCTGCAAAGTCTTTTTGGCCAGGTGACTATTGGCTTTTCAGATAGTTATGTTGTCCATGAATCTGTGGGGAGCCATTCTTATCCCGTGTCACCAAAGAAAGAAAATGAGAAGTTATGAAGCATCCTGGTGAGGCAAAAAAAGCAGAAGTGCAAGTTTCTGTTGATGCATTTAGTGATGAAGTCTGCAGCTTTGGCAAGTGCTTTGGAGCATGGAGTGGGGCTGAAGCTGGAAATCCTTGAGAGCTGTCATGTGTTTCTCAGAAGAAGAAGGCCATCCAGAAATGGTTGATGCTGTATTTGATGTCAAATGGGCAACTCTGTGGCAAGAGAGCTACATGGGTCCAAAAGCTCCGGGGGTGCGATAGAAGATCAGCTGAACAAGAGGCAGCCTGGGACCAGGTGGCCAAGAAGGCCAAGGGCATGGTGGGCTGTGTCAGCATGACACTTCCATCTTATGCCTTGCTGGCTATTTGCCTTGTCGGTCTGGTAGGAGAGATTTGCCCTATTAATTTTCTCCTTTTCCAGAAAGCAATGATGCTTCTGCACAAGGTTTCCTGCGCTTTTTCAGCACTGGATGAGATTGTCATTCAGTTTGAATTTTGCAAGTATGCAGCAGCAGTAGCAAAGGCGTTGCTGTCGCTTTCCTGCGTTTCCATTTCAGAGCTTTAACGAACTATAAGCTGCGTTTCACAGAGACAACGTTGCTTGCTGATAGCAGGCTGGGAGGAATATCAACCTTATATCCATCTAGAGTTCTGTTGAATTGCCCCATTATAATTTTGGTGGGTGGGAATTAGAATCCCCTGTGTGGCTACGAAATGTTCTGACTTCCCCTTGGAAGATGTGGTCGTGGATCTGAAAATAAATGAGGTTCTAAAAGATAGGTGACGGCCTGTGCCTCATACTTCTCTCTTGCTACAGCTGATAGAAGCAACAGCCGTCTCTCCCCTGGCTCCCGCTACTCCTGAAGAAGAAGCCAAAGAGGAGCAAATTGTGATGGATGAGCACGAGACTCCATCAGTGGTCACACCAGAGCCTGGCTATCCTGAGCCTGTAAGTGCCAGCTGTGGGTTTTGCTGTCTTTAGTGCAAGGCAGAGGTGCAAATTTCAGATCAGCCAGTGCTTCCTGTTGCTGCCTGAGGATGCTGAATGCTGGAGTCCTGCCAGGAGCTCGGGATTTTCTGCAGGCAGTGTCAGCAGAACTTGGCCTCTGACCTGTGATGTTGAGGCAGGAAAGGGCTGGTGCCTCTGGAAGAGCATCTGGCTGCTTGGCTCAGGGAAGCTCTGTCTCTGGGCTTCTGCAGCACTATGGCCAAGGGTGCACGTGGTAGTGCTGGAGGTCACGGGGCTTTGTTTGTTTGTTTTCCTGTTTTGAAAAGGTGTGTTTGGCTTGTGAGACTGGTCTGCAGTTTTCTTGAGTTCTTCTTCAGTTCTGCAAAGTGTTTTGGGCCAGGTGACATTTGGCTGTTGATACCCTTCAAGGAGGTGGTTATGTTGTCCATGAAGCTGTCAGGGGCCATTCTTATCCCATTTAACCAAAGTAAGAAAGTGAGTAGGTAGGAAGCATCCTGGTGAGGCAAAAAAGCATCAATGGGCAAGTTTCTGTTGATCCATTAAATGATGAAGTCTGCAGCTTTGTCAAGTGCCTTGGAGCATGGAGCAAGGCTTAAGCTGCAAGTCCTTGATTGCTGCCTAGTGTTGCTCAGAACACAAAGGCCACCTAGAAATGGTGGATGCTGTATTTGAAGTCAAATGGGCAACTCTGTGGCAGGAAGCTGCATGGTCAAAAAGAAGCCATGGTGCGATAGAAGTTCAGCTGAACAAGAGCCAGCCTGGGACCAGCTGTCCAAGAAGGCCAAGGCCATGGTGGGCTGTGTCAGCAGCAGTGGGGCAGCAGGAGCAGGGCAGTGAGTGTGGCCCTGTGCTGGGCAGCGCTGCGGCCACAGCTGGAGCGCTGGGTGCACTTGTGGGCCCTGGGAAGCAGAAAGTCATGGAGGGGCTGCAGCGTGTGCACAGAAGGACAGAGGAGCTGGGCAAGGGGGTGCAGCACAAGCCCAGTGAGGAGGTGCTTAGGGAGCTTTAGCCTGGACAATGGGAGGCTCTTGAGGGACTTTCAGGCAGACTTCCATCAATCCCTACATAACAGTGCTCACCATATAGACCGTTTCCCTACTAAACATGCCCTCACTGCATCCAAGTGCTTCAGACACTGGGAAGGGGGGAGACTTCCATCTTGTCCCTTATTGGCTTTTTGGCTTGTTGGTTTGCTAGGAGAGGTTTGCTCTGTTCATTTTCTCCTTTTCCAGCAAGCAGTGACGGTTCTGTAGAATGTTTCCTGCCCTTTTTCGGCACTGGATGAGAATGTCATTCCGCTTGAATTTTGCAAGTCTGCAGCAGCCCTAGAAAAGCTCCGGCTGTCGCGTTGCTACTTTTCTATTTCAGAACTTTCAAGAATAAAAGTTGTGTTTTTCAAAGACAACGTTGCTTGGTGATAGCAGCCCCTGGGGGGAATATCAATCTTATATCCATCTAGAGTTCTGTTGAATTGGCCCATTATAATTTGGTGGGTGGGACTTAGAATCCCTATGCTGCTACAAAAAACTCTGATTTCTCCTTAGAAGATGTTGTGGTAGATCTGAAAATAAATGAGGTTCTAAATGATAGGTGACGGCCTGTGCCTCATGCTTCTGTCTTGCCACAGATGACAGAACCAACAGCCGTCTCTCCCCTGGCTCCCGCTGCTCCCGAAGAAGAAGCCAAAGAGGAGCAAATTGAGGTGGATGAGCGCCTGACTCCGTCATTGGTCTCACCTGAGCCTGGATATCCTGAGCCCGTAAGTGCCAGCTGTGGGTTGTGCTGTCTTTAGTGCAAGGCAGAGGTGCAAGTATTGGAGCAGCCAGCGCTTCCTGTTTCTGGCTGCGCATGCGGGGTGCTGGAATCCTGCCAGGACCAAGGGATTTCCTGCAGGCAGCGACAGCAGAACTTGGCCTCTGACCTGTGATGTTGAGGCAGCAAAGGGCTGGTGCCTCTGGGAGAGCATCTGGCTGCTTGGCTCAGGGAAGCTCTATCTCTGGGCTTCTGCAGCGCTGTGGCCGAGGGCAGGTGAAACTGGTCTGCAGTTTTCTTGAGTAATTCTTCAGTTCTACAAGTCTTTTGAGCCAGATGACTTTTGGCTTTTGATAAGCCTCAAGTAGATGGTTGTGTTGTCCATGAAGCTGTGGGGGCCATTCTTATCCTGTGTTGCCTAAGAAAGAAAGTGAGTAGTTACAAGGCCTTCTGGTGAGGCAAAAAAGAAGAAGGGGCAAGTTTCTGTTGATCCATTAAATGATGAAGTCTGCAGGTTTGGCAAGTGCCTCGGAGCATGGAGTGGGGGTGAAGCTGCAAGTCCTTGATTGCTGCCTAGTGTTGCTCAGAACAAGAAATCATCTTGAAATGGTGGATGGTGTATTTGAAGTCAAATGGGCAACTTTGTGCCTGGGGAGCATTGTGGGTCTAAAGGACCCAGGGGTGCAGTAGAAGATCAGCTGAACAAGAGGCAGCCTGGGACCAGGTGTCCAAGAAGGCCAAGGCCATGGTGGCCTGTGCCAGCAGCAGTGGGGCAGCAGGAGCAGGGCAGTGAGCGTGGCCCTGTGCTGGGCAGCGCTGCGGCCACAGCTGGAGCGCTGGGTGCACTTGTGGGCCCTGGGAAGCAGAAAGTCATGGAGGGGCTGCAGCGTGTGCACAGAAGGACAGGGGAGCTGGGCAAGGGGGTGCAGGACAAGGCCAGTGAGGAGCTGCTGAGGGAGCTTTGCCCAGGAAAGTGGGAGGCTCGCGTTCCATCAAACCCTACATGACAGTGCTCAGCACAAGGGCCTTTTCCTAACTAAACATGCCCTCACTGCATCCAAGTACTTCAGACACTGGAGTGGGTGATACTTCCATCTTTTGCCTTCTTGGCTTTTTGGCTTGCTAGGAGAGGTTTGCCCTGGTCATTTTCTCATTTTCCTGTAAGGAAAAATGCTTCTGCACATTTCCTGCCCTTTTGCAGCCCTGGATGAGATTGTAATCCAGTTTGAGTTTTCTATGTCTGCAGCAGAAGTAGCAAAGGCATTGCTGTCTCTTTCCTGCTTTTACATTTCAAATCTTTCAAGAACTAAAAGCTGCGTTTTACAGCAATAGCGTTTCTTGCTGATAACAGCCAGGGAGGAATATCAACTTTATACCCATCTAGAGTTATGTTGAATTGGCCCATTTTCATTTGTTTCGTAGGAATTAGAATCCATATGTGGCTAGAAATTGGTCTGATTTCTCCTTAGAAGATGTGGTGGTAGATCTAAAAAGAAATGAGGTTCTAAATGAGAGGTGATGGCCTGTCCCTCATGCTTCTCTCTTGCCACAGCTGACAGAACCAACAGCCACCTCTCCCCTGGCTCCTGCTGCTCCTCTAGAAGAAGCCAAAGAGGAGCAAATTGAGGTGGAAGAGCCCCTGCTTCCATCAATGGTCACACCTGAGCCTGGATATCCTGAGCCCGTAAGTGCCAGTTGTGTGGGTTGTGCTGTCTTTAGTGCAAGGCAGAGGTGCAAGTTTCGGAGCAGCCAGTGCTTCCTCTTGCTGGCTGAAGATGCTGAGTGCTGGAATCCCACCTGGACCTAGGGATTTCCTGCAGGCAGTGTCAGCAGAACTTGGACTTTGACCTGTCATATTGAGGCCCCGAAGGGCTGGTGCCTCTGGTGTTAGCGTTCGGAAACATATAACCACCAAAATGATCATATGTCGGTGCTTTTATTGAAGAGCTCTGGGTGTTAGGGCTAGGAACCAAAATCTGACTCCGCCATACATTCGAGATTAAAATGCTGTTATATTCCATCGTCATATAACTCTCATGTTAATTATTAAACTTATATTGTTCTATTGTATACATAGATTTCAATCAAGCATGGCCCCTCATGGTTCCCCTTAAATTTCTAACATAGTTTCTCATGATTCTTCTGATGGTTATACAATAATTATATTGAATTACTAAACAATCATCACATCTAACAATGATACAATTTATCATACTGCTTACGCAGGTGCAATGATCTGGCAAAACACAAAGCCTAAAATTTTCAAAGTCTATTTTTGTCATTTTCCAGGGCCCCCATTATCACTGGGAGAGCATCTGGCTGCTTGGCTCAGGAAAGCTCTATCTCTGGGCTTCTGCAGCGTTGTGGCCGAGGGCACGTGTGGTAGTGCTGGAGGTCATGGGGCTTTTTCTTTTTATTTCCCTTTATGGAATGGTGTCTTGTGAAACTGGTCTGCAGCTTTTTTGCATAATTCTTCAGTTCTACAAGTCTTTTGAGCCAGATGACTTTTGGCTTTTGATAAGCCTCAAGTAGATGGTAATGTTGTCCATGAAGCTGTGGGGGCCATTCTTATCCTGTGTTGCCTAAGAAAGAAAGTGAGTAGTTACGAGGCCTTCTGGTGAGGCAAAAAAGAAGAAGGGGCAAGTTTCTGTTGATCCATTAAATGATGAAGTCTGCAGGTTTGGCAAGTGCCTCGGATCATGGAGTGGGGGTGAAGCTGCAAGTCCTTGATTGCTGCCTAGTGTTGCTCAGAACAAGAAATCATCTTGAAAGGGTGGATGCTGTATTTGAAGTCAAATGGGCAACTTTGTGTCTGGGGAGCATTGTGGGTCCAAAAGACCGAGGGGTGCCGTAGAAGATCAGCGGAACAAGAGGCAGCCTGGAACCAGGTGTCCAAGAAGGCCAAGGCCATGGTGGGCTGTGTCAGCAGCAGTGGGGCAGCAGGAGCAGGGCAGTGAGCGTGGCCCTGTGCTGGGCAGCGCTGCGGCCACAGCTGGAGCGCTGGGTGCACTTGTGGGCCCTGGGAAGCAGAAAGTCATGGAGGGGCTGCAGCGTGTGCACAGAAGGACACGAGGGTTGGGCAAGGGGGTGCAGCACAAGCCCAGTGAGGAGGTGCTGAAGGAGCTTTAGCCTGGACAATGGGAGGCTCAGGAGGGACCTTCAGGCAGACTTCCATCAATCCCTACACAGCAGTGCTCACAACAAGAGCCGTTTCCATATGAAACATGCCCTCACTGCATCCAAGTGCTTCAGACACTGGAGTGGGTGACACTTCCATCTTGTGCCTTCTTGGCTTTTTGGTTTGCTAGGAGAGGTTTGCTCTCTTCATTTTCTCCTTTTCCAGGAAGCAATGATGCTTCTGCAGAATGTTTCTTGCCTTTTTAAGTGGATGGGATTCTGATCCAATTTTAGTTTTCCACATTTGCAGCAGCAGTAGCAAAGGCGTTGCTGTCGCTTTCCTGCGTTTCCATTTCAGAGCATTGAAGAACTAAAAGTTCCCTTTTACAGAGACGACGTTGCTTTCTGATAGCAGCCAGGGAGGAATATCAACCTTATATGCATCTACACTTTTATTTATGTGGCCCATTTTATTTTAGTCTGTGGGACTTAGAACCCTTATGTCACCATGAAATGTTCTAACTTCTCCTTAGGAGATGTGGTGGTAGATCTGAAAAGAAATGAGGTTCTGAATGATAGATGAGTGCCTGTGCCTCATGCTTCTCTCTTGCCACAGCTGACAGAACCAACAGCCGTCTCTCCCCTGGCTCCTGCTGCTCCTGGAGAAGAAGCCAAAGAGGAGCAAATTGAGGTGGATGAGAGCCAGACTCCGTCATTGGTCTCACCAGAGCCTGGATATCCTGAGCCCGTAAGTGCCAGTTGTGGGTTTTGCTGTCTTTAGTGCATGGCAGAGGCGCAAGTTTCAGGATCAGCCAGCGCTTCCTATTGCTAGCTGAGGCTGCCGAGTGCTGGAGTCCTGTCAGGACCTAGGGATTTCCTGCAGGCAGCGTCAGCAGAACTTGGCCTCTTACCTGTGATGTTGAGGCAGCAAAGGGCTGGTGCCTCTGGGAGAGCATCTGGCTGCTTGCCTCAGGGAAGCTCTATCTCTGGGCTTCTGCAGCGCTGTCGCCGAGGGAGGACGTGGTAGTTCTGGATGTCATGGGGCTTTGTTTGGTTTTTTCCCGTTTTCGAAAGGTGTGTTTGACTTGTGAGTCTGGTCTTAAGGTTTCTTGAGTTATTCTTCAGTTCTAAAAAGTGTTTTGGGCCAGGTGTCATTTGGCTGTTGATACACTTCAAGGAGATGGTTATGCTTTCCATGAATCTGTGGGGGGCCATTCTTATCCTCTTTAACCAAAGAAAGAAAGTGAATAGGTATGAAGCATCCTGGTAAGGCAAAAAAGCATCAATGGGCCGGGACAATGGGAGGCTCACGAGGGACCCTCAGGCAGATTTCCATCAATCCCTACACAACAATGGTCACAACAAGGGCCGTTTCCGTACCAAACATGTCCTCACTGCATCCAGATACTTCAGACAGTGGAGTGGGTGACACTTCCATCTTGTGCCTTCTTGGCTTTTTGGCTTGTTGGTTTGCTAGGAGAGGTTTGCTCTGTTCATTTTCTCCTTTTCCAGCAAGCAATGATGATTCTGCATAACATTTCCTGCCCTTTTGCAGCACTGGATGAGATTGTGATCTAGTTTGAGTTTTCCACATTTGCAGCAGCAGTAGCAAAGGCGTTGCTGTCGCTTTCCAGCGTTTCCATTTCAGAGCATTGAAGAACTAAAAGTTCCCTTTTACAGAGACGACGTTGCTTTCTGATAGCAGCCAGGGAGGAATATCAACCTTATATGCATCTACACTTTTATTTATGTGGCCCATTTTATTTAAGTCTGTTGGACTTAGAACCCCTATGTCACTATGAAATGTTCTAACTTCTCCTTAGAATATGTGGTGGTAGATCTGAAAAGAAATGAGGTTCTGAATGATAGGTGACTGCCTGTGCCTCATGCTTCTCTCTTGCCACAGCTGACAGAACCAACAGCCGTCTCTCCCCTGGCTCCTGCTGCTCCTGGAGAAGAATCCAAAGAGGAGCAAATTGAGGTGGATGAGAGCCAGACTCCGTCATTGGTCTCACCAGAGCCTGGATACCCTGAGCCTGTAAGTGCCAGTTGTGGGTTGTGCTCTCTTTAGTGCAAGGCAGAGGCGCAAGTTTCAGATCAGCCAGTGCTTCCTGTTGCTGGCTGAGGATGCTGAGTGCTGGAGTCCTGCCAGGACCTAGGGATTTCCTGCAGGCAGCACCTGCCAGCAGAACTTGGCCTTTGAGCTGTCATGTTGAGGCCTCAAAGGACTGGTGCCTCTGGGAGAGCATCTGGCTGCTTGGCTCAGGGCAGCTCTATCTCTGGGCTTCTGCACTGCTATCGCCAAGGGCGCATGTGGTAGTGCTGGAGGTCACGGGGCTTTGTTTGGTTTTTTCCCGTTTTCGAAAGGTGTGTTTGGCTTGTGAGACTGGTCTGCAGTTTTCTTGAGTTATTCTTCAGTTCTACAAAGTTTTTTGGCCCAGCTGACGCTTGGCTTTTGATAAAGTGCATGGTGATGATTGTGTTGATTTTCCTGTATCTTTCCTGCCCTTTTCCAGCACCATGAGAAATTCTGGTTGAATTTTATTTTGCGCGTTGCTAGGTTCTGAAGATGCAATATATTTGCATGAGAACACATTCTTTAGGGCATGCGTCTTGGTGCAGAAGGAACTTTTCTTCTGCCAGTCTAGTTAAATACACCTTGCACTTCAGATTCAGGTTAACAGTACCTCTTTCTTATTGCAGCCAAGGAATCAGTTTTTGTTGTGTTTGGGATTTGGGCAGGAAATCAATGCCCTTGCATTCCAGCTGGTGCTCAGAGATCAGGGGAGCTAGGAGTGGCTGATTACAGCTCCTTATGCACCATGTGTGTGGTCGAGTGCATGAGAAGAACTTCCCCAAGCACAGATGCACAAAGAGTGCAGTTCCCAGTGCAGTGCTCTGGTCTGATCCCTTTCCATAACAACCTACACACTCCAGGTTCCCCAAGAGTGTGGTTTATTGAAGCAACAGGAGAGCAATCTCAGGATTGCTGCTGATCGGGGCACTGCTACTGAGTGTTGATGTGTGTAGCAACAGAAAGCAACAATAAAGAGAGATTATAGTGGTGAGATCCATCTGTCTGTCTGTCTATCTATCTATCTATCTATCTATCTATCTATCTATCTATCTATCTACGCTATGTAACATTTGCATAATTGAATATTTCCAACTCTGGTCCAAAGCAGTTGGAGGTGCAAAGTTCACGTAAAGCATCCCTTTCAGGAGAGGATTAGAGATCTGTTCCATCAACCAGTTCAGAGCAGGCAGAGATGTCTCCCCCTTCAGATATCGTGGTTTTTTCCCCTCAGAGCTGTTTTCTCCTCCAGCCTCTTGTTCCCTGAAGCACCCAGTTATTTCTTTAATTTTCTGCCTGTCCTAGAGAGGTGAAGTATTCCATGTTTTGGGTGGTGAAGAGAACATGAACTCCAGAAGTGTCTCTCACAAGGGCTGTGCTCACCCAGGAAGCCACCTGCAGAGCCAGGATGGAGCTGTGGGACAGGGCAGGGTGTCAGTCACTACTGAAAGACAAACAGGACATGGCAGAAGCAGAGGGAGGCCCTCAGCAGACCCTTGAGAAATGCCACACCTTCCCTGTCAGCTGCCTGAGGGGCTGTTGGAGCTTCAATCCCAGATGGCCCCTGATGGTAGTGCCAGGGTCACTTTGGAATCTGTGCCTCCCCTCGAACAGAGAATGACCCAGCAGAGCAGCAGCACAGTGCTTTGGGAACGTGTGAGCCCAGCAGTCTTTGAGTCTGGGCCCACAAATGTCATATGGGAAATTGAAACCCATCTTCTCTTGCTTTCTGTGCAGGTGCTTCTAGAGAAAGAGCAAGAGAAGATTCCTTCAACAGAGATGCCATGGCAGACTCAGGGAGAGCTGTTCCCAGCCCGAGAGCAGGAAGAGCAGCTCAGGCAGCAGGTGGAAGAGCCACAGGAGAACGGCCAGGTAAGCCTGACTGGCCAGGTGACAGAGGGAAGGGCAGGGAGAGGGGCATAAACCAGAGCTCTTGGGACTGAGGAGGCCAGGAAGTCCCACAGGCACTGGAAGCACAGAGCCTTGGAATCTACAGACATCAGCCCTGGGACAGGAGGGTTACATTGGAAGCAGATGTGGGTCAGGAAGCAGAAAGAAGTGGCTGAATAAATGTGATTTTGAGGCTGCAAGAGGAAAAAAACTGAGCCTGATGGCAGCTCCCAGTCACTTGCTCTGCATTTGTGTGTACAGAAGATCAAGGCAGAGCCACAAGCAGAGCTGCCCGAAGCTCAGAGAGACATCATGGACGTGAAGAGAAAGAACAAGGAAGACGTGGGAAGAATTCAAGAGGAGAATCTCCAGCAGCAGAGGGGCGATCAACAAAACCAGGTAAGTGAAAGAGTGGCAGCCAGTCCACTAATGAAACATCCTCTTTCTTGTTTTTTAGAGAAGATGAAGGCACAGCTGAATGCAGAGCTTCAGACAGCTCAAACTAGGATGAAGGCAAGGGAGAAGAGGCTGGAGGATGAAATAAAAATCATCAGAGAGAAACTTAATCCCCTCCCTCGGTCTCTACAAAAGCAAGTGAGTGAAAGAGGGATGCAGTCAACTGCAGTCACCAAACTGGTGGTTTCTGCCTTTCTTGCCTTTCCAGTGCAGAGCAGCAGGGAGTGGGGCCATGCCTCTGAGTGCCATCCTGCTGTAGTGTGTATCACAGTCACTCTGAAGGACATTTCCTGATGCACTGAATCTCCTCTGCTGCCCTGGATAGTGGGACTTGTCTTTTGGCCTTTTGGCCAGCAGTCATCCAAATTGATTCCTGCTGGCCTGTTCCTGCTCTCCTTGTTTCTTGAGGTGTTTTAACAGGGAACATGGAGACCCAGATGGAGGATTGAAACAAGCTGTCTGTATCCCTTGTCAATCTGTTCTTTCCCTTCCTCACAGTCGATGACTCTTGGCTGACAGGGACAAGCTGGAGTCTCTGACTGCTTTGTTCTGTTTGATTTAGGAGCAAGTGTTGGCATCTCACAGGGCAGCCTGCGAAGACTACCAGCGAATGTCTGGCAATGAAGGGTCCCAAGTTAGGAGTGAGGCACAGGTACCATCCCCACCAGAAGTGCTACAGGTTGAGCATGACCTTAAGATGGTGCAGGAAAAGAGGACACAGTGGGAGGAGGCAGAACACTTAAACAAGGAGCTGCAAGTGTGTCTGCAGCTCTTGGAGGGGGAAAGGAATCCTTGAGAGGAAGTAGAAGGTGATTGTGGCAGTCATCTTTGGAAAATCCATGAAAATGGAACATGAATCTGGCCATGAACTCGAGTAAAACTAGCCTTTGGTTTTGATCCATCCAGTTTGAGAAATGGACATCAGAAAAAAGCCATTGAAGAGCTCTGCATGTGGCTGACAGCACCTTTCTAAGGGCTTGCATTTCAAAAAGGGATCTTAGGGTAATCTGTGCCAGCCACCTTTCTGACATCAACTCATTTCTTGTCCCAGATCTCCACAAGCTCTGTCACCAAACCTGCAGCAGCAGCAGCAGCAGCATTGTCTCAAGGAGCCTTTTCTCCCCGACCTGAGAAGTGGAGCCGGGGCAGTTCGTTCACCTCCCGCACGGACCCAGCTGCTGCTCAGCCCCAGGAGGTCGAGGGTGACTCGCTGGAGCTGCTGAGTACGTCTGCTGTATTTCTTGTCTGAGGGACAGTGCATTGTGTGCAGGTGTCAGCATAGCCGTACCAAATGTTTCTCCTGATTTTGGTGTCACAGGGACATTTAGGAGTCCCCACAGGAACTGCTGTAGAAAATCAGTCTCTGTGCTGGCCACCTGTGCTGCAGAGCTGTCTGCCTGGTTGTTGTTGTTGTTACCCAGCTGACTACAAAGGGCTCAGAGCTCCAGGCACTGGGGCTGCCTTTTGTATCTCCTGGAAGCTGAGATCTCTGCTTTAATGTCAGCATCTTGCATTTTGTTTCCCTCAGGGAAAATAGTAAACAAGGAAAACCCCAGGATGAAATACACCAAACTGGAAGATATTGGCAGAGGGTGAGTCCAACCGCAGTTACTTCTACATAACCATGGGCCAGGTGTTTTTCTGGTGGAATGTCTATCCAGCATGAAGTCAGGCAAGCTGCAAACAGAACTCTGTCCCCATGTTCACACACTGGGGATAGACTGTCCCATCTTTCAGTGCTGCTCAGAATTTGTGTGTGTGCTCAGAAGGCATTGTCAGAGACACCTCCATGCTGCTGAGGTCTTGCCTGCAGCAAGGAACAGGACCTGGAAAATCTCATCTCTCAAGTGTGAGACACTTCTGTGTTAACTTCCTTAGCATTTTTGTATATCTCTAAATCATACTGCCACAGTAATAAAGAGGGAAGAAACTTGCTTGCCTGAGAGAGAAACCTCCTCCCTGATAGCTGTCAGATAAGAGTTTTCAGGAACATTTCTCTAAGAGTTTGCTGAAGGAAATACTCTGTGGTCAGGATAAAAACAGAACAGTTTAGAAAGTGAAACCCAAGATGAAAGAACGAGCTCTCTTTTTGACCTGAGGCAGTAAACCTAAGCACTTCAGGAACAGGCCCAGTGCCCATGCACTTGAGAGGAAAATGCATCATCTGCCTTCTGGCAGAGCTCTCCTGCATCCTGCAGGTTTTTGGCACTCACAGCAGAGATTCTTATGTGGGCTGGCTTTCACTGCAAGATCTAAATGGCTTCTACTTTCTTTGCTGCCTTTTTCTTTCTAGGACTTTTGGAGATGTGTGCAGAGCACTTGACAATGCCACAGGAGGAGAGGTAAATGTCAACAGGCCCCACAGACTCTGCTGCTCTTGAGGGGCTTTCCCCTCTGGTGTGAGCTGTGGCTGGAGCTTTGGGTAGAGCTGTGCTGAAAAGGCACAGGAAGCACAGACTGGTGCCAGCCTGCAAAATACATCTGGGACAGTCTTTGTCCTCCTCAGCTGCCGGAAGGAAGGCACGCAGGGCAGCGGTTCCTTTCAGAGAAGGACGCGCTCACTCGCTCTCCATTGCTAAAACAAAGGTGGTGCCTTGGAGCACCTCACTGCTCTTTGGGGCTACAGCTTCAGAGTGCTGAATTCTCATTTCTGGCTGCCAGCAAATACATCTGAAAGTTACTGGTAGCTCCTTAGCCACCTGCAGTGCTGCACTTGGGAACTGCAGACAGGGAGAGATCTGCAAGGTGCCCTAAAAGCCCTAAGACCCATCCATAGCCCTTGCAAGATGTATCCACAGAGTATTAAGGCATGGATGACTTCTTCTGAATCCCAAACAAAGCAGCAGAGAGTGTGGTCAGAGGTTTGGGGCTGATAGCTGAGACACCACTGTTACCAAGTGGACAAGGCAAAACGTCAGTGGCCCCAAGTGTCCTGGAACTGCCCCCCAAGGGAGCAGAGAAATGGGCTGTTGGAATGTCAGTTCCTAATTACTGCAGTGCCTAATCACAAGGCAGTTTGGCACAGCTCAGCTGTGTCATTGCAAAATCACTCACTCCACGTGCGTTGTGGTCTCGTTCCACCAACTTCTCAAGTTACTGATTTTCAATGTCATTTTAGGTGGCCATAAAGAAAATAAATCTAAAAGGACTGAGGAAGAAGAAATTAAAAGTCAATGAACTCATGGTCATGAAAATTAATAGGAATCCCAACCTGATCAACTATTTAGACAGGTGAGTTTTTGTGAATGTTTCTTTACATAGAGCAAACATGCAAGCTAAAATCCCACTTTGGTCACTGGCAGAAAATAGAGCTGTAATTATTGGCTAATTATTATTGCTCTGCTCATCTCTAATGGATGGGAATAGAGTGCATCTTGTCTGCGTGAGTCTTCCCTGGCATACATAGTTTGAAAATTACTCAAAAACCTGGATCAGTCATATCTTACTAAATCAATAGCCTCTAAGTTCACAGACACCACTTTGTTTTGGGGCTTGATTTTTTTCAAGTGTCTTTTTACATCCGGATAAACTAACATAAATTTCCCTTGGATTGTGTCCCCTCTTTTCCATTGCTTTGCATGCCAGGAAGACTAGGTGCTTGTTTCCAGAAACACACAGTGTGACAGGTTTTTTATCTGTTACTAAACTGCATTTTTTACTTGCTGGCCATTTAAGAGATCTCCTTTTTCAGAGCTATGCCTTTCTTCTTGAGACTGCACAGATTGCAAACAATGCAGAGCCGAGAGGGAATGTCTATTCCTTTGATTCTGTCCTAGTCACAAAGGAACCTGGAAACAAGAAACCCAGAAGTAAAAAATCAAGGTACCCATGCACATTCATCTCCACAGCCTTGTTTCCTTCTTTCAGCTACCTTCTGGGAGATGAACTCTGGCTAGTTATAGAGTACATGGATGGAGGCACTCTGAGCGACATCATCAGCAAGACCTGCCTGTCTGAAGACCAGATGGCAGCCATCAGTCGGGAGGTCAGCAATCCCATCTGTGTTTCCGAGGGCTTGGGCAGGATTGTCTGGGAAACAGGGGCTCAGACCAGGAGAGGTTTCATGTGCCAAGCTGTGTTTCTGTGTTGCTGGTGTGCTATGGGCAAGTAAAAGCACTTCAAGTGAAATGCCTGCCAGTGCCCCTGCACTCACTGTACTCAGGGCCAGTACTCTTATCTCCTGCTGTTGTACTTTCGCTCTGCCTCTTGTATTGGTATTTGCTGTTCTCCACTTTGCCTCTCTAAACATTTGTCTGGAGCCTGTCTTCACTGCATTCCTTGCCTGTGAAAGCAAAGGTGCTGGTGGCAGGATTTGAAACAAGCAGCAAAGAAAAAAAAGAGACTCATTTCTCACAGTCCTCAGCTGAAAAGGATAGTAGTGCAGCAAAAATGCTCTTTACTTCAGGAAGGTGACTGATGTGATACTTGCAAGCCTGTGCTGAGGCCAGCAATAAAACCTTTGTCATGCAGCCTCCCACCCAAAAGTGATCCATTTCACACCAAAGAGAGGGACTTTTTCTTTTTTGGCAAAACCCTCATTTGTCTTCTGCATGGAGATAGCACGTCCACTGCAGCAGCACTCATCCTGGCTGGTTTGCAGGGGACAGTCTACAAGAGCAGGTGCTGTTGCTCTTTCAAAAGCTGACATGCCTTTCCTCAGTAAGGTCCTGCTCTGCAAGTGTTGGAGCAGCAAGCTCTTCCTCTCAGTGGCACTGTGTTCTGCCCTTACTCCCCATTCCCCTGGGGAAAGGGAATCTTTTAGAGTCTTTCTGTTTTTTCTCTCAGTGCCTGCGAGGACTGGATTTTCTCCACTCCAACCATGTAATCTACCGAGACGTGAAAAGCTGCAACATCCTTCTCAGAACCAATGGTTCTGTCAAGCTGGGTCAGTATATTCTTGGTCAGGTGCAGTGTTCCAGGGATGTGGGTGTAGGGCTGCTTTGAGTGACAGCCAGCTCCCCAAAAATGGTGCTGATGGCAGTGCAGGGACCCCTGCTGTGAGCTGAGGGCACAGTTGCAACGTGCACAGAGGTATGAGAAGGAACCACAAGAAGTCAAGACTGCTCTTGGCCTGTGTGTGTCCCTTCCAGAGGAAGGGAGCTACAATCTAAAGCTTCAGGGGAATAAAGTCCACTGCTGTGAGCAGCGTTAAAAAGCCTGGGTTTTTTTGGATGTGGCCAATTCCACACTACCTTGGCTAAAGCCCCAAGGAAATCAAGCATGGACAGTTCTCCGGGGGATTCAAGAGCACATTCTTAGCCTGAGAGTGGGGAATTCTTTTGCTTGGTTTCCTAATTGGAGCTGGCTTTCATGGTTTGTTGTTTTCTCCACAGCTGACTTTGGCCTCTTTGCTCATCTCACCCCTGAGCAGAGCAGACAGAGCTCCGTGGCTGGCACTTCTGGGTGGCTGGCACCTGAAGTGGTCAAAGGTCAACCATATGGTCCCAAAGTGGACATATGGTCTTTTGGGATCGTGGGCATCGAAATGGTGGAACGGGAAGTTCCTTGCAGGAATGCAACTCCTGTTTCGGTAAGGAGCAAATACTCACTGATCCCGCCGTCTTTCTCACCTGTCCCATGTTCTGTGTGCTGTTGGACAAAATCCCAGTGCCATCTGCTGGCCCCACTTCCACCAAGGTCCCCTTCTAAAAATGTCCCTGCAGCCCATCAGCATCCACTGTAGTTTTGGTTGCATCAGAAGGGAAGTGGCAGTACAGAAACCTAACCAGTTCAGAAACCTAACCAGTTCAGAAAGTTGCCATTTTGGCCTCCAGCCAGGCCTGACATTTCTCATTTGCTTTTTGAACCCCGTTGGAGCTCTGGCTCTGAAGGACAAGAATTTTTCAGTGGAACGGTTGGATGTGTGATAAATATCCTTTGAAATGGAGGTTGTGTCTTCCCAGTTTCAGTTTTATGGAAAAAGAAAAAGCAAAAAAGAAACAACCAGCAAAGCAATGCCCAAGCAGTTCTGCTTGCTCTTTCCTTTTTGAACCACAGCACATCAATTTTCCTCCATACTGTAGCATCTTTTCCAAATCCTGTGGGTCTTTGAAACGATCAGGTTTTCAAGTCATCTGTACATTGTTCAGTCATGTGTGTGGGTGGCCTGGATTAGTTTAGGATGTGTTTTTCTCTGACTGCAGTTAGAATTGTACGCCAAACCCTTGGCTGTTTCTTGGTACTTTAGCAAGTTGATGAGCTTGCAGGCAGGTGCCTGGGCTGGGATCCAACGTGGGCAGTTGACACCGGTGCTGTGTTCCTTTCCCACAGGAGCAGGGCCATCCCTGGCCTGCACAGTTCTAATGACAGGGAGGACTCCAGCTCCCCACCATGGCCAGTGGCTGAGCACAGCTGCAGAGGGACAGGATAAAACCCCCTTTGTGACCTCTGGTGGTGTGGGAAAAGGAAAGAAAGCTGTCCTAATTATTTATACTCAAGCAGAATGTGTTTGTTGTTTTAGGCTTGGAAATTTTCCTTTGGGTTGAAGAGGGTAACAACAAAGCCTCTTTGGTCACCATCTATTTCAGTGCCACCAGCACAGAGCTGTCAGTATTGTGATGGGCATTTTTATGGAGACCAGGCCGCAGCCTGGGGTCATGGAGATCCTGCCAAACCTCCCATTTCTTACCTGACACTTTCTGCTAATGGGCACACCTTTAATGCATTGACTTGAGTATCCAAATGAGCAGAGGGTGACCATAGGCATGGCACTTCTGATTTGACCATGAAAAGGTTTCCTTTTGCCACATAAAGAAGCAAAACCTTGCAGCTGAGAGACAGAGCTACAGGTGGCTCCTGTGCACCCAAGCAGGCATTTTCATCTCAATATATTTGTGCATGCATCTTAATGTGTCTATGTTGAATATGAGATTCCAAATGTTTGTTTTCTTTTCCTGAGAAATAGCTGGTGGATTTCCTTTCTTTCTTTCCACTTACCACTCTTTTCTAGAAGAGGAAAAGAAGCTCAATGAGATTTGTTTTATGGCAGTTGTGCTTCAGAGACCAACAAGCACTGCAGAGATATCTTTCATGTACTAATCCTTGGAAATAGTAGAGTTAGTATAGCAAAGTCCCATTTCCAAAAAGCCTGTCAAGCTGGTGTGAATCCTCAGGGAAGCAAATGTGCTTTTGCTGATGTAGTTCCCACTAACTAGGTCAGTCAATGAAATCAGCTGCCAAGGCAAGATCTGCGGGATGGTGGAAAAGCTGTGGCTGCATCGGGATTTGGGTTTTTGGTTGGTAAAGGAAAGTCATCTCTGGGTCTCTGCCAGGGCAGAAAGTGCCACTGCAGAATGGAGCTTAAAGAATGGGATGCGGGAGAGCAGTTACAGATGTGAAAGCAGCAGGTGGAGCCTCGTGTTTCCTTTTTCTGCAGGCTCAATTCCTGACAGCCAGGGGAGAGAGACCACAGCTGCGGGAGCCCAACCGATTCTCATCTTGCCTGTGTGACTTCCTGAGCTGCTGCCTGCAGACAGACGCGAAGTGTCGCTGGTCTGCCAAGGAGCTGCTGAAGGTAAAATGTGAAGGGGCTGCAGGTGAAACAGGGTCCGAGGGATGGGCTCCTCTTCCACTCAAGTCCAAGGCATCAGATGAGCCCCCTTCCTCCTCACCTCCACTCTTGGTGCTCTTCAAATGAAAATGGTGAGGAATCCTAGACTGGGCTGGGCTGGCAGGGCCCCGTAAAGGTCCTCCCTGGTGCAGTGAGCAGGGACATCTTTAAAGCGATCAGGTTGCTCAGAGCTGTTTGCCACCTGACCTGGAATGGGGCACCTACAAGCTCTTGGGACAACCTGTGCCAGTATTGCACTATGCTCTGAGTAAACAAGTGCTTCCTTAGACCTACTCTGACTTGATCCCCATTTTGATTAAAAATATTCATCACATTCTATTGTAACTGGACCTGTTAAAAAAGGTGTCCCCACTTTCTTCAAAACCACTCTGAAGTCTTGGGAAGTGGCAATGAAGTCTCCCTGGGGCCTGTCATTCACAAAACGGAATAACTCCACCTCTCTCTGCATTTCCTGAGAGGAGAGGTGGTCTGTTTTCTGACTGTTTCTCTTGCCCTCTTTTGTAATTTGGTGGGGTGTTCCATTTTATCTAATGGCAAAAGAACTGAAGTAGAGCAATGCAGGGTACAGAGACATGAAATGGTGGTGCAGGAACCCAAGGAAGCCATTCCCAGCTGAGCAGTCAGAGATTTGGCTGTGGGCAGGAGGGGCCGTGGGGGGCTCACTGTGAGCCTCTGAGGGGCCCTGGTTTGTGCCCCCGAGCCCACCCTTGGAGGTTTCTGCCACGCAAACAGGGACAGCTGGGAGGGACTTGTCCCAGCCCCATCTGCTGCCTGGCACTCTCAAGCAGACGGGAACTGTGCCAGGGTTACTGCCAGGTTGTGTGGCAGAGAGGGAACTGCAGGGCCCAGTGCCACTGGGCTGGCCCTGCTGGGAAGGAAGGTGCCATCCAGCACACGAGGGCCAGGGCATGGAAAGGCAGACACTGCTCTGTCTCCCTGTGGAAATCAGCACAGTGCCTGTCTTGCAAAGGCAGGGACCTATGTGAGTCATTGGAGTTTCCTGAAAGGAAGAAACGCCAGGGGCAGAAAGCACCATTTCTAGAGCACTGGCAGGGCAAAAATCCCAGCAAGATGAAGACATCACAATAAACAGATGAGTGGGATTCTGGGCCACCTTTGCCTGTGACGGCAAGGTCATGCACATGATGACTGGGGAGCAGATGGTCCCATTGCTCCTCTTTCTGGGTCTTTTTAGGACCCAGAGGAATCCTGATTGAGTCTCCAAAGCACTGAGCTTGGAAAGTCATGGTTCAATGTTCTTTGTTGTTTTGTTTCTTTTCCTGTGGACAGCATCCATTTGTAACTTCAGCCAAGCCAGCGTCCAGCCTGGCACCACTCATCAACTCAATCAAGATGAAGAAGAAGAAGGAGGAGTGGAGAAGAAGAATGTAATAATCAAGATGTTATCTCCATAGCCAACTTAGAGTAGGATTGTAGAGTAGGACTCTAGAGTAGGATTGTTGAGTAGTTTTGATTTATAGAGTAGGTTTATAGTATAGGTTTATAGAGTAGGATTATTATTAAATAAAGTTTAGAAACATCAACTCATTCGGAAAATTCCACTCATTCGGACCCCTTCAGACAGCTCAGCATTTTCTTCTGAATTACCAGTTGTTTTTTACTGGTGATAAGTCACAGTTACGGCTTCTTTGGTATGGTTTGTAAGTGGAGAAGGTTCTTCTTCATTCATCCTCTGCAGACCACACTGCCTTTGGAATATGGCCCACTGGCTGGTTTTGGCACATCTGTGGTATTTCTAGTTGAGGTCAAAAGGGCAATGGCATTTGCAGGAAAAAGCAAAGGAGGGGAGAGGCAGCCAAGACATCCTGTGTGGATTCAAGCCTTCAGTTGCAACTCAAGAGCATTTGGGCTCCTGCCACTTGGATTTGTATCCCTAAATGCAATCTCTTTGGCGGAAGGAGAGCCTTGCTCAAGTGAGAAAGCAGAAAGATCAGAGAGGGTGCTCGGGAAGGTCTCCTGTGGTGCAGAGCTGTCAGCGCCTGTGAGGTGAGAGCGGGCCCGGCCTTGGCCGGGCTGGAGCCCCAGCAGAGCCCCGGCAGAGGCCGGAGCAGGCTGAGCCCCGGCAGAGGCAGGCTGGAAGGAGGCCCTTGGAGCTGCAAGAGGCAGCAGCCGGGCCCTGGCTGCCTCTTGCTGGGAGCGGGCGAATCCTCCGCTCTCAGAGCCCAGGGGGCAGCTGGCTGCTCCCGAGGGGAAGCGCAGCCGTGCTGGGCACAGCCCAGCCTGGAGGCATTGGCCGTCTGGAGTGTGCCCAGGAGCAGAGAAAGGCCAAGGGCAGCCGAGGGCCGCTGGGCTGGCTGAGGATTGCTCCTCTTCTGCCGCTGCCCTGTAACTCCTGGCAAAGGTCAGCAGTGTGTGCAGCGCTCTGGGCAGCGGGGCAGGGAGCCGGGCTGCTGGGCAGGCTGGAGCACAGGGCAGCCTCCTTCAGGCCCGGCACTTCTGCCAGGGGCAGCGAGGCCAGCGTGAGGCAGGGACAGCTTGGCAGGGCACATCTGCAGGAGCCAGCGCCTCACGCAGCTCTGGGAGGAAGCGCCTGCAATCCTGCACTTCTGCACTGAGCCAGAGCAAAGGTGTGAGGTGCTGAGTGTTTGGCAGAAATATTCAGGCCCACCAGGCCAGCCTGCTTTGTGCTCTCTGGCGCACAGCAAGCGCTGTGCAAAAAAAAAAATGCAGCTCTGAGCTGCTGGGAGAGAGGGAATCAGGGATGTGCGTGAAGCTTGTGCTTGAGGAGTGAACTGGTTTGGAAGGGGGCAGAAAGGTTGCAGTAAGCAATTTGTGTTTTCTTCATTAATTTCTGAAAGAAAGTCATAATGTGTTGCACACAGGTAGGGGGATTAGAAAAGAAAGGCCTTGTAAAATCAGGCCTTGCTATGGTAAATTCCCAGCTGGCCTGTTACGTCGTCTACGTGCAGCCAGCTAACTTCCCATGGGAATAGTCCTAAGAATGAGTGCAGTTAGCACAACAAGCTATTGTGCTGAGAAAACTGTTTGCATCTGTAATAAACAAGAAATCTGTCCCATGAGCGTCCATGAAGAAAAATGTAAACACCTGAATAAGAGTGAGTCTTAAAAAGAGAGAGTCTTAGCATGTCCACACCAAAACACCTTCTAAGCAATGAATTGTGTGGCAAGGAAACTACCAGCCAGTTGGAGTTGAACACAAGATCTGTGAAAACAGTATAAAAATGAGTTATGTGAATAAAGAATTGTCTTTCCCTGCATGAAGAAACCGAGTCCCGGCTGCTTTATTGACACAGCAATGTGGCTTGACTCAGCAAGAGCACTTGCAGGGTGTATTGATGAAACACTTGTGTTTGATTCTCAGAATAGGAAGGAGAGGCGTTAAGTGTAACAAACAGGGCTTAGTCTTGTGAATTCCTTTCGCTTTAACAGGAGTGCTGAACCCTGTGTTCCCCCGCTGCAGTGCTTACTGTGTGCAAGTGGCTATCTTGGCCTTGAGAATAAGGAGAGTGGCCCTGCTAAGAAGGAAGCTGGAATGCATTCAAAGGGAAGAAAGTGTTTTTAGGAGTCTCTTGACCACCAAAGGAGAATTTGAGGAATGGGAATATTTCCCAAACGACTGTCTCAGGAACTGAAGTCGTGTCCCAGGCCCTGCCATATTTGATCCATGTTTGAGCAGGCTGACAAGACAATGAAAAAAGTGTCTTGTTGAACAGGTGGGACTTTGACCCTTGAAAGAGAAACGATGTATTGGTCAATTGGTGGGCAGTCAAGCTTTGAAAGGGGAGCAATGCATAATGGAGCCCTTGGTGCAGGGAGTCATGGAGTCATCCTGAGCCATCATGGCCTCATCTCACACTCCAGGCATGTGTGAGCTGCTGCTCTAACTCCCGCTGTAAAATTCCACTCCTGAGCAGGAGATACAGGGCCTGGTTCTGGGGTGGAAGTGTGAGAAGGATGAGATGCACAGCGTTTTGATCCAGGGAATGTCCTGAAGTGCACTGCCTACCTGCCCCTGGTGCCGAGCACCACGCTCCATCTCCTTTTTCAGCAGATTTTTGGAATCCAGAGGTCAGTATGTATGATTTGCTACTGCAACTAATGCAATAAATTTTCTTTGCAAGCCCAGTTGTGTCTTAGGTTCTTTTGTGCATGGGTCTCCTCCTGAACCTGTGGCAACGACCACCAAGGACCTACAGGAGACTCCTATTCTGATGTCAATAAATTCTGAGAAGTGATTGAAATATGTCAATAAATTTGGGGTAATGTTTAGCTTGGGAGTTTCAGTAAAGTACTGAACATGTCTTAATTCCACGGATACAAACTGGTAGGTGAGATTGCTGGCTGTGCAGGGCTTAAGGGAAGTGATTCCCTATGAACCCAGTGCAGAAATAAAGCAACGCCTCCTTTCTAACCCTGAGCTGGCAGCAGGGATCAGGCCCTGCTTGGTAACTTTCATTTTGGCAGCTCCTGTTAGCAGGTAAGAAAGGTCAAAATGAAACCTTTTCCAGCTGTTTCCCTCTGGTTGATCTTTTTAGGCACCAAAGCTCTGTGCCACGGGTGGCCTGGGTGTCTTCAGAGCAATGCAGCCCCCCGCAAAGCCCTTGGTTTCCCCACAAGTTGCCATTTTGACTACTTCCAAATGGGAAGAAAGGCAGAGATGTACATCCACAGGAGTCCTGGCCATGCCCAATAAATGTCCAAATATGTGGGGAGATTTGCTAGGAATGATTTCAGCTGTTATGCCAACAGTGCCTTCTCTCCTGGTTCTGTGCACTATAGGCGAGAAATGTAATAGTTGGCTCTCACACTTAAGAGATAGATATTATGTGGATAGATATTATGTTCAAATGTAAAGTGCTGTTACTGTAATACATCCTCCCATAGTCCTCTTTCCCATCCCCCTTGTAATCACCTTGGCAGTCAGGGCATTTGGGGAGGGCTGCTGTGACCAGCAGGTGGGTGTAACAACATCTGACCTCCAGTCAAGATGCAAGAAAGTAATCTCCAACTGGACAGCAGAGAAAGAGTTGACTGAAAAAACATTGGGAGAGCTAAGGGTATAAAAGGCAGAGCATCCCTTTTGTAGATGAGCACGTGGCTGCTAGTCATGGAGACTCCTGGTGCTGCAACCTTTCCTTAATTGGTCCTTTGTTAAGGTTTAGTAAACCTTTAAAAAGTTAAAAGTGGGAGTCGTTTCTCAGACAGGCAATGCTTTGGGCCATTTTCTTGGTCTGTTTTCCTTTGCTTGGGTCCCATCTGAGTGCTCAGCTGGGGTACAAGCTGTAGGTGCTGGGGCACTCTTGAAGTTACTCTTGAATCCCATGAACAACGGGCTTTGGCCCGTGAGGGGAATTTGTGCTGCTTTGTGACAGAGGAGAACTTCCCAGGCTCTTTTGTGTTTGCTGTAGGGAAGGTCGGTTATTGCTTGGCATAAATTCACAGACCAACATGGAGCATTTGCTTTGTGATGTCAAGGCACGGTTTCCACATCGTCGTTGTGACATCAGAAGATTGCCTTGGTGCATGGAAGGCCTGAGTGTCAGAGCAGCCCTAGCGCTTGCTCAGTTCAGGAGAATCCTCCTGATTGAGGCACTTGTCAGTGGGCAGTTCCACACTGACAGGAGCCTTGTTTTTGCTACTCTGTGAGCACAGCCTGAAAACCTGCAGAGCAGTGCTACAATGATTGAGATAATCGCTCCAGCACTTTTTACTGTATATGGTGTTACTTATTCTGCATATTTTGTCACTCAGCTGGCACGTAAGTAGAGGTTTTCCCCAGGTGTAACCAAAATGATGGCTTTTGTATGTCTTCTTCCTCTTTCTCAGTGACTGAGTTTCTGATTTTGAAACAGAAAGAAACATTAGGAGGCCACTGGTTTGGTAAAGCTCCTGTCACAGGTTCAAGCTAAAAGAGGGTGTCAGTAGCCACAGGGCAGCATTTGCAAGGGAACATGCAGAGGTACTGTTCTCTATATGGAAGAGTCTGTGCAGCAGAGTCTGTAATTTCCTCGTTTGCTGAGGAAGTGACAAGCAAGACACCTTTGAAAATGTAGACTGGGAGACCTTCTTGGAAGACCCTCTAATGCTCTGCAGTTGTTCCCAGAATTCAGGGAAAGCTTCTTTCTTTCTAAATTTTCTCCTGAAAGGATTTGACTGTCTAACTGACTTTTACTGAGTGCTAAAGCAGTGATTCCCTTTGCAAGGAAGTGCAAACTGCAAAGCAGTGAGTGTCTGCTGCAGAACCCTGGAGCTGCTGCTGTGCTGTTTCACAATAGAACTGCCACAGCTCAGGGGGATTTTGGGCAAGCTTTTCTGGGCAACTGGTTCCAGCAAGTTAACGAGAATTAGTGCATGCAACTGATTTTTAAAAAAAAGTACCTGAGGAGAGGATGAAAAAAGCTGCTGGATGCGTTTGGCAGAACAGGAGCATTGACTGTTACAGATGAATTTGCATTTTCTTGGTCATGTTTGTATTCATTTACTGGCAAAAACAGGCCAAAGCGTAGGCACAAGCAAGAATATTGTCCTGATCTCTTGCTGGCTGTGTGAGGAAACGTGTCTCCTGGAGGGATTTGTGAAAGGGGAAATCATCTCTGTTTGGGTTGACTTGTTCTGTGGGATTCAGCAGCCCAAGCAGTTTTCTCACAGCATCTGGTTCATTTCCCTGCCCACTACAGGTCACCTCAGGCGTGTCTTCAGTGGTGCTGATCCTGAGGTGAGTGAGAAAGGGAGATTTCATGTTCCCGGTGTTTAAGAATTGTAGAGCAAGCTGTGAGACTGGCCAATGGCAGTAGAGTGTAGAGGGCCAGCTAGGAGGCCAAAAGAAAATCCATTTTCATGCCTGCAACAAAAAAAAAAAAAAAAAAAAAAAAAAAAAAAAAACAAAAAAAACCAAACAAAAAAAAAACCCACAAAGGCAAAGCAGATATTTCCTAATTTCCATCTCAGAGCCCTGCAGAACAATAAACTCAGTTTGGCAGATAGAATGATACTTGCTGACAGCAGCCAGATGGAAATAGTGAAGCAAGATAAAATAGAATTCGCCTATTTAAATTTACTCAAGAGTGACTGAGAATTCTATTCCCATAAATTTAATGACATCTCCTTAGAAGATGTGGCTGTAGAAAGAGAAGGACATCTTGAAATGGTGGATGCTGTATTTAAAACAGGCAACTTTGTGGCTGGGGTTGGTTGGAGTGACTTAGAATGCCATTGCTAACAAAGTTGATGAGTTCTCCTTAGAAGATGTGGCTGTAGATCCAAGGAGAAATGGGGTTAGAAATGATAGGTAACGGCCTGTCCCTCATGCTTCTCTCTTGCCACAGGTGACAAGGCCAACAGGCATCTCTCCCCTGCCTCCCTCTACTCCTGGAGAAGCAGCCAGAGAGGAGCAACATGAGCAAGACGACCACAGGCATCCAGCTGTGGTCCCACCACAATCTGATCATTCTGAGAGAGTAAGTGCCCGTTGTGTGTGGTGCTGTCTTTAGTGCAAGGCAGAGGCGCAAGTTTCTGAGCAGCCAGCACTGGCTGTGGCTGGCCGAGGATGCTGAGTGCTGGAGTCCTGCAGGACGTAGCCATTTCCTGCAGGCAGTGACAGCTCCAAATTGGCCTTTGACCTGTCCTGTTGGGGCAATGCAGAGCTGGGAGCTCCAGCTGAGCTTCTGGCTGCTTGGCTCAGGGAAGCTCCATCTCTGGGCTTCTGCGGCGTTACGGCCAAGGGCACACGTGGTAGTGCCGCAGGTCAAAAGGCTTTGTTGGTTTGTTTTCCCTTAGTGGAAAGGTGTGTTTGGCTTGTGGAAGTGTTCTGCAGTTTTCTTGAGTCGTTCCTCACTTGTAGAGTCCCTCTTGGCCCAGCCGCCTTTTGGCTTTTGCTAAGCTGCCATGGAGATGTTTGTGTTGTCTATGAAGCTGTGTGGGCCATTCCTGCCCGTGTGGCCAAAGAAAGGAACTGCAGAGTTGCAAAGCCTTCTTGTGAGGCAAACGCAGAAGGGACAAGTTTCTGTTGATCTGTTTTGTGCTGAAGTCTGCAGCTTTGGCAAGTGCCTTGGAGCCTGGAGTGGGGTGAAGCTGCAAGTCCTTGACTGCTGTCTTGTGTTGCTCAGAACAGGAAGGCCATCTTGATATGGTGCCTGCCGTATCTGAAGTGAAATGGGCACCTTTGTGGCTGGGGAGCTGGGTGAGCCAAAAGGAGCCAGGGGTGCTGCTGGTCTTGAGCAGCTGAAGATAAGGCAGCATGTGGCCAGGTGTCCAAGAAGGCCAAGGGCATGGTGGGCTGTGCCAGCAGCAGTGGGGCAGCAGGAGCAGGGCAGTGAGCGTGGCCCTGTGCTGGGCAGCGCTGCGGCCACAGCTGGAGCGCTGGGTGCACTTGTGGGCCCTGGGAAGCAGAAAGTCATGGAGGGGCTGCAGCGTGTGCACAGAAGGGCAGGGGAGCTGGGCAAGGGGGTGCACACAAGCCGGTGAGGAGGTGGTGAGGAGTTTAGCTTGAACAATGGGAGGCACAGGAGGGACCTTCAGGCAGACTTCCATCGATCCCTACGTAACAGTGCTCAGCACAAGGGCTCTTTCCCTGCCAAACATGCCCTCACTGCATCCAAGTGCTTTAGACACATGCGTAGGTGACACTTCCATCTTGTCGTTTGTTGGTTTCCTAGGAGGAGAAGCCCTGTTCATTTTCCTCTTTTTCCAGCAAGCAAGGATGCTTCTGCACAATCTTTCCTGTGCTTATCAAGCACTGGGAGGCACTCTGTACACTTTTTGGACCTTGATGCAGAAGGAGCATTTGTGTTTCCAGGCCTTCCAGTATGGCCTTAAAAATCACTTTGAGTTTAACATTTCCTGTGACTTTCTGCAGCCCAGGGAATCAGTGTGTGTTGTGTTTGGGAATTGAGCAGCAGGATCAATGCTCTTACATTCCAGCTGCTCCTCAGAGATCACAGGAGCTGGGAGGGGCTGGGCTGCATTTCTGATTCCAGCCACTTCAGCACCCTCAGTGTGGTTGAGTCCAAGAGAGGAACTTGGCCGAGCACAGATGCACAAAGAGTGCAGTTCCCAGTGCAATGCTCTGGGTCTGATCACTTTCCATAAGGACCTACACGCTCCAGATTCCCCAAGAGTGTGCTTTATTGAAGCAACAGGAGAGCAATCTCAGGATTGCTGCTGAGCAGGGCATGGCTACCGAGTGTTGATGTGTGTAGCAACAGAGAGGACAGTAAAAAGAGATTTCAGTAATTAGATCTGTCTATCTATCTATCTATCTATCTATCTATCTATCTATCTATCTATCTATGGAACATTTACATAATTGAATCTTCCCGGCTCTGGTCCGAGGCAGTTGGAGGTGCAAAGGTCACCTAAAGCATCCCTTTCAGGAGAAGATTAGAGACATGTTCCCTCAACCAATTCTGAGCAGGCAGAGATGTTTCTCCCTCCAGATATGATGTTTTTTTCCCCAGTTCTCCAGCCTCTTCTGCCCTGAAGTCCCCAGTTAATTCTTTAAATTTCTGCCTGTCCTAGAGAGGTGGAACAATACCAGGTTTAGGTGGTGTTTGGTGACTCTGGTCATACATGCCATGCATTACATGACACATGGTTTCCTTCACTGGCATCCCCAGGGCTGTGTAAGTGCGTTTGCTAAGGGGGCCTTAGGAGAGTCTCTGTTACTGCTGGTCAGAATTGTAAGTTGACAAAAGAGGGAGAAGAAACAGCTTAGTCCTCTTCCATATACTGAGGTGGCCATAGAGGCTCTGTGACCTCCATCAGAGATCTTTGCATGCATCCTCATCTTCTGAATGACCAGGTTTTCCAACAAGAGGAGTGTGAGGAGTCAGAAAGGCAGAAGAATGCTGGTGCAGCCTGAAGAGAACGTGAACTCCAAATGTCTCACAGGGCTGTGCTCACCCAGGAAGCCACCTGCAGAGCCAGGATGGAGCTGTGGGACAGGGCAGGGTGTCAGTCACTACTGAAAGACAAACAGGACATGGCAGAAGCAGAGGGAGGCCCTCAGCAGACCCTTGAGAAATGCCACACCTTCCCTGTCAGCTGCCTGAGGGGCTGTTGGAGCTTCAGTCCCAGATGGACCCTGATTGTAGTGCCAGGGTCACTTTGGAATCTGTGCCTCCCCTCGATCAGAGAATGACCCAGCAGAGCAGCAGCACAGTGCTTTGGGAACGTGTGAGCCCAGCAGTCTTTGAGTCTGGGCCCACAAATGTCATATGGGAAGTTGAAAACCATCTTCTCTTGCTTTCTGTGCAGGTGCTTCTAGAGAGAGAGCAGGAGCAGATTCCTTCAACAGAGATGCCATGGCAGAATCAGGGAGAGCTGTTCCCTGCCCAAGAGCAGGAAGAGCAGCTCATGCAGCAGGTGGAAGAGCCACAGGAGAACAGCCAGGTAAGCCTGACTGGCCAGGTGACAGAGGGAAGGGCAGGGAGAGGGGCATAAAGCAGAGCTCTTGGGACTGAGGAGGCCAGGAGTCCCACAGGCACTGGAAGCACAGAGCCTTGGAATGTACAGACATCAGCCCTGGGACAGGAGGTTTGCAATGGAAGCAGATGTGGGAAGGGAAGCAGAAAGAAGGGGCTGAATAAATGTGATTTTGAGGCTGCAAGAGGAAAAAAGCTGAGCCTGATGGCAGCTCCCAGTCACTTGCTCTGCATTTGTGTGTACAGAAGATCAAGGCAGAGCCACAAGCAGAGCTGCCCGAAGCTCAGAGAGACATCATGGACGTGAAGAGAAAGAACAGGGAAGATGTGGGAAGAATTCAAGAGGAGAATCTCCAGCAGCACAGGAGCGATCAACAAAACCAGGTGAGTGAAAGAGTGGCAGCCAGTCCACTCATGAAATGTCCTCTCCCTTCTCGTTTACAGTCTATCAAGGGACACATCCAGGCAGAACTACAGGACTCTGAGGCTGGCAACAAGGCAAGGGAGAAGAGGCTGGAGGAAGAAATGAAAATTGTCAGAGAGAAACTTAATCACCTCCCTCAGGCTCTAGAAGTGAGTGAAAGAAGGATGCAGTCAACTGCAGTCACCAAACTGGTGGTTTCTGCCTTTCTTGCCTTTCCAGTGCAGAGCAGCAGGGGAGTGGGGTGATGCCTCTGAGTGCCATCCTGCTGTAGTGTGTATCACAGTCACTCTGAAGGACATTTCCTGGTGCACTGAATCTCCTCTGCTGCCCTGGATAGTGGGACTTGTCCTTTGGCCTTTTGGCCAGCAGTCATCCAAATTGATTCCTGCTGGCCTGTTCCTGCTCTCCTTGTTTCTTGAGGTGTTTTTACAGTGGAACATGGTGACCCAGGTGGAGGATTGAAACAAGCTGTCTGTATCCCTTGTCAAATCTGTTCTTTCCCTTTCCTCACAGTCAATGACTCTTGGCTGACAGGGACAAGCTGGAGTCTCTGACTGCTTTGTTCTGTTTGATTTAGGAGCAAGTGTTGACATCTCACCGGGCAGCCTGCGAAGACTACCAGCAAATGTCTGGCAATGAAGGACCCCAGGTTTGGAGTGAGGCACAGGAACAGTGCCCACCAGAAATGCTCCAGGTTGAGCACATCATGGGCTCTGAACCTGCTGGCGCAGCAGCATTACCTCGAGGAAGCCCTTCTGTCAAACTTGGGACCTCAAGCTTGGGCAGTTCCTTTGTCTCTCCAAAACAGGAGACTGAGGAGAAGTACCTGGAGGTGCTGGGTACGTCTGGGGTGTTTCTTGTCTGAGGGACAGTGTGTTGTGTGCAGGTGTCAGCAGAGCTGTACCAAATGCTCCTCCCGAGTTTGGTGTCACAGAGCCATTTAGGACTCCCCAGAGGAAGTGCTGTGCTCCGAGGCAGCGAGAGAGCGCTCTGGGTGTTCCTGCTGCCTCTGAGGGCACCTTGGACTGGCTTGGGTTTGCCTGAGCTTCCCTCTCTGCTAAAGGCTGAAGCAGGGATTGTTCTTGGATCAGCAGAAGGCTGTGACCTAGCAAATGATCTAGGCAAGTCCTGTGTGCTAGTGGCCAAACTGAACAGAATTTTCAGTGTCCTAAATTCTCCTTAGACTCCTGACTTCCAACCAGTCATCAGAGCAAAAAAACTTCACAGAAATGGACTTGTTTTGGAGTTTTGTCTTTTTGGTTGGGGATTTTATTTTTTTTTTTTTTGGCGGGGGGTGGGGGCGGGTTGTTTATGTGTTGTTTCTTTCTTGTGGGGGCCTTTTGGTTTTTTTGTTTCTGTGAGGTTTCTTTTATTGTGTTTTGGGTTTTTTATGTTGATGGTTTGTGGAGTTTTTTTTGGTGGAGTTGGTTTTTCTCCATCCTGAAAGAGCCCTTCTGCCCCACATCTTACTGATGGCATTTTTATGACTGTTACTGTTACTACTACTACACCTCCAGTTTATTTTTATGAGAATGCTGTATTTTTTTTTCAATAAGAGAATGCTATATTGTTGTCAGTAAGAACTACTTTGAAAGAATATCAGGTTACAGGACAAATAGAGAGCACGAGGTGTTTTCCATGTGCCCCCAAAGAAAAAACAGATACTTTTATAACAGCCTTTATTTAATCTTCTAGTTTTATGCTTATCAAGATGTGTCCAAGAGACACATCCAAGTGGCGTGATCAGATAAAAGTGTACTGCAGGCATTTCTCAGGAGACAGCCTCCAGCCCAGCCATGGTATATTCCTCAGATCCATGGCACTTTTCCATACCCAATTCCCACTCTTTCCCATGACTGTTAGAATCCTAGCCATTGGCCCAAGCCCTGCTCAGATCAGTCTCTAGGAAAACACATCCAGTCCTTTGTGATTCTGCAGCACAGCCCAATGAATCTGCTTCTTGCCCGGAACAGCTGCCAGTGCTGTGCTCTCAGATAAGACCTGGTGGGGCTGAGACCAGAGCCCAGTGGATTCTGTGTCTACCATCACCTGTTGGGACAAAAAGGGCACTGATCCACACCTCGGTGTGGCTGATCTCAAAGGCCATCCTGTTGTGTCCTGATTGGGGGCAACAGCTTGTACGGGGCTCAGGCTGGCTGTGGCTTCTTCCCCACTGCTTGTCAGTGCTCATGCTTGGGCTTTGCCAGCCTTGTTGTGCTAGCTGCCCTGTCCCTGAGGGCTGGTGGGACTGCAGAGGCTGGAGCCTTCCTTAGCTGGGAGAGGGGCATCTTTGAGCTCAGCCTGCTCATAAACAGGTCAGGATCCTGATGCTGAAAGCCCCATCGGGATCATTTATAGCTTGAGCTGCTCTGGTTTACAAATGGAAAGGCATTCCTTTGGAAAACTGCAGAAAGGTGGAGAAGATGTCCTTCTCTCCTGGGAATGCACCTCCCTGTGCTTTGATTCCTGTTAAGAGAACTCCTCAAAGGACTGTACAAAATCAGTCTCTGTGCCATCCATCTGCACTGCAGGGCTGCCTGTCCTGTTGCTGTTGTGGTTGTTGTTGTTGTTACCCAGCTGAGCACAAAGGGCTCAGAGCCCCAGACACTGGGGCTGCCTTTTGTATCTCCTGGAAGCTGGGATCTCTGCTTTAAAGTCAGCATCCTGCATTTTGTTTCCCTCAGGGAGAATGGTGAACGAGGAAAGTCCTGTGATGAAATACACGGAAAAGGAACATATTGGCAGCGGGTGAGTCCAACTGCAGTTACTCCTGCACAGGCATGGGCCAGGTGTTTTTCTGGTGGAATGTCTATCCAGCGTGAAGTCAGGCCAGCTGCAAACATGTTCAGACACTGGGGATAAATCATCCCATCTCTCAGTGCTGCTTAGAATTTGTGTGTGTGCTCAGAAGGCATTGTCAGCGACATCTCCATGCTGCCAAGGTCTTGCCTGCATCAAAGAACAGGACCTGGAAGATCTCCTTGTCTCCCAAGTGTGGGACAGCTCTGTGTTAATTTCTTTAGCATTTCTGTATGTCTCAAAATCATACTGCCACACTAATGAAAAAAGAAGAAACTTGCTTGCCTGAAAGAGCAACCTACCCCCTATCAAAGCTGTGATATAAGAGTTGCCAGGAACATTTCTTTCCCCTCGTTTGCAGAAGGAAATACTCTGTGGTCAGGATAGGAACCACACAGGTTAGAAAGTGAAACCCAAGAGGAAAGAATAAACTCCCTTTAGAAGTTGAAGCCCAGTGCACATGCACTTGAGAGGAAAATGCATCATCTGCCTTCTGGCAGTGCCCTCCTGCATCCTGCAGGTTTTCACACTTCCAGCAGAGATCTCCTGTGTGGGCTGGCTTTCACTCTAGGACCTAAACAGCTTCTCCTTTCTCTGCTTCTGTTTTGTTTCTAGGACTTTTGGACATGTGGTTAGAGCACTCAACAATGCCACAGGAGGAGAGGTAAATGTCAACAGCCCCTGCAAACTCTGCTGCTCTTGAGGGGCTTTCCCCTCTGGTGTGAGCTGTGGCTGGAGCTTTGGGCAGAGCTGTGCTGAAAAGGCACAAGAAGCACAGACTGGTGCCAGCCTGCAAAATACATTTGGGACTTTGTCCTCCTCAGCTGCCGGAAGGAAGGCACGCAGGGCAGCGGTTCCTTTCAGAGAAGGACGCGCTCACTCGCTCTCCATTGCTAAAACAAAGGTGGTGCCTTAGAGCACCTCACTGCTCTTTGGGGCTACAGCTTCAGAGTGCTGAATTCTCATTTCTGGCTGCCAGCAAATACATCTGAAAGTTACTGGTAGTTCCTTAGCCACCTGCAGTGCTGCACTTGGGAACTGCACACAGGGAGAGATCTGCAAGGTGCCCTAAAAGCCCTAAGACCCACCCACAGCCCTTGCAAGATGTATCCATAGAGTATTAAGGCATGGATTACTTCTTCCGAATCCCAAACAAAGCAGCGGAGAGTGTGGTCAGAGGTTTGGGGGTGATAGCTGACACACCACTGTTACCAAGTGGACAAGGCAAAACGTCAGTGGCCCCAAGTGTCCTGTAACTGGCCCCCAAGGGAGCAGAGAAATGGGCTGTTGGAATGTCAGTTCCTAATTACTGCAGTGCCTAATCACAAGGCAGTTTGGCACAGCTCAGCTGTGTCATTGCAAAATCACTCACTCCATGTGCATTGTGGTCTCGTGCCACCAACTTCTCAAGTTACTGATTTTCAATGTCATTTTAGGTGGCCATAAAGAAAATAAATCTAAAAGGGCTGAGGAAGAAGCAACTAACCATTAATGAAATCAGGATCATGAAGAGGTATAGGAGTCCCAGTGTTGTGAATTATTTAGACAGGTGAGAGGTCTTGGTTTTATCCCATCAATGGGCATTTACATACAGCAAACATGAGAGGTTAAAAACCCACTTTGGTCAGTGGCAGAAAGTAGAGCTGTTAATTTTTATTTATTCATATTTCTCTACTCATCTCCAATGGATGAGAAGAGAGCGCATCTTGTCTGCATGAGTCTTCCCTGGCACTCCTAGTTTTGAAAATTATTCCAAAATTATTCAAAACCTGGATCAGCTGTATCTTCCTAATTCAACAGCTTCGAAGTACACTGCCTCCACATTTTTTTGGGAAAGATTTTCTGAAGTTTCTTAAATGCTGAGGAACCATCCTAAAGTGGATTTCCCTTAGATCGTTACCGCTCTTTGCCATTGCTTTGCATGCCAGGAAGACTCGGTGCGTATTTCCAGAAACACCATGCCTGACAGGTTTTTATCTGGGCTGTTACTAAACTGCACTTTTTACTTGCTGCCCATCTAAGACATCTCCTTTTTCACAGCTGTGCCTTTCTCCTCCAGACTGCACAGACTGCAAACAATGCAGAGCCGAGAGGGAATGTCTATTCCTTTGATTCTGTTCTAGTCACAAAGGAACCTGGAAACAAGAAACCCAGAAGTAAAAAATCAAGGCACCCATGCATGTTTATCACTCCACCCTTGTCTCCTTCTTTCAGCTACCTCCTGGGTGAGGAACTCTGGCTGGTTATGGAATACATGGACGGAGGCACCCTGAGTGATGTCATCAGCAAGACGTACCTGTCTGAAGTTGAGATGGCAGCCATCAGTCGGGAGGTCAGCAATCCCATCTGTGTTTCCAAGGGCTTGGGCAGGATTGTCTGGGAAGCAGGGGCTCAGACCAGGAGAGGTTTCATGTGCCAAGCTTTGTTTCTGTGTTGCTGGTATGCTATGGGCAAGTAAAAGCACTTCAAGTGAAATGCCTGCCAGTGCCCCTGCACTCACTGTACTCAGTTCTTGTACTCTTATCTCCTGCTGTTGTACTCTCGCTGTGCCTCTTGTATTTGCTGTTCTCCATCTTGCCTCACTAAACTTTTGCCTGTCTTCACTGCATTCCTTGCCTGTGAAAGCAAAGGTGCTGGTGGCAGCATTTGAAACAAACAGCAAAGGAAAAAAGAGAGAGACTCGTTTCTCTCAGTCCTCATCTAAAAAGGATAGGAGTGCAGCCCAAATGCTCTTTGCTTCTGAGCACATCCACGGCAGCAGCACACATCCTGGCTGGTTTGCAGGGGACAGTCTACAAGAGCAGGTGCTGTTGCTCTTTCAAAAGCTGACGTGCCTTTCCTCAGTAAGGTCCTGCTCTGCAAGTGTTGGAGCAGCAAGCTCTTCCTCTCAGTGGCACTGTGTTCTGCTGTTACTCCCCATTTCCCTGGGGAAAGGGAATCTTTTAGATTCTTTTTTTCCTTTCTTGTGTGAGGAAATCCCACCACTTATTTTTTTCCCTCCTCTTTCTCTTTTCTCTCTCAGTGCCTGCAAGGACTGGATTTTCTTCATTCAAACCATGTGATCCACCGAGATGTGAAGAGCGACAACATCCTTCTCAGAACCAATGGTTCTGTCAAGTTGGGTCAGTATATTCTTGGTCAGGTGCAGTGTTCCAGGGATGTGGGTGTGGGGCTGCTTTGAGTGACAGCCAGCTCCCCAAAAATGGTGCTGGTGGCACTGCAGGGACACCCGCTGTGAGCTGAAGTCACAGTTCCAACGTGCACAGAGATAGAACAAGGAACAAGCAGTCAAGAGTGGTGTTGCTCTGTGTGTGTCCCTTCCAGAGTGAGGGAGCTACAAGTCTAAAGTTTCCAAAGAACAAAAGCCACTGCTGGAGGCAGTGTAAAAAATGTGGGGATTTTTTAAATCGCCAATGCCAGGAAATTCAACAGCACATTTTCAAACTTCTACTAGGGA
Organism: Diglossa brunneiventris; assembly: GCA_019023105.1. Classification (NCBI taxonomy): domain Eukaryota; kingdom Metazoa; phylum Chordata; class Aves; order Passeriformes; family Thraupidae; genus Diglossa; species Diglossa brunneiventris. Next base: position 77,899 of record JAFCGX010000503.1, read on the forward strand.
AGTCTTTTGCTCGCTTTCTTAATTGCACAGAATTAAAATAAAACCAGTATTTTGCTTTCTCCTCAGCTGATTTTGGCCTCTCTACTCAGCTCACCCCTGAGAAGAATAGAAAGCACGTGATAGCCGGGACTATTTGGTGGATGGCGCCCGAAATGGTGAAGGATCAACCATATGGCCCCAAAGTGGACATATGGTCTTTTGGAATCGTGGGCATTGAAATGGTAGATCAAGAACCTCCTTACTGCAACCAAAGTCCTGCCTCGGTAAGGAGCAAATACTCACTGATGCCGCTGTATTTCTGTCCTGTCCCATGTCCCGTGTTGGACATTGGACAAAATCCCATTGCCATCTGCGGGAACTGCTTCCACCAAGGTCCCCTCCTAAAAATGTCTCTGCAACACATCAGCATCTGCTCTAGTTGTGGTTGCATCAGTGGGGGAACTCAACCCTTACCACATGCAAACAAAAACTCCATTCTCAGGCAATACTTTGCTTTGGGTTATAAGTGGTTCCAGCTCTTTTGCCTATGTAGATGGCACCAGTAACAGGAAACAAGCACCTCAGAACTGCTGTTATCTTTCCAGAAATGAAGGAGGGAAACCCAAACCCAAACAAAGTTTCTAAAGGTGTGATTTTTACAGAGGAACCTAACCCACTGTGCAGTTTCTTCTCACTGGGAAACATGCCTGAAACCTGGGCATGCTGAAACCTGGGCATGAGGGGTGTAAAGGCCACAGAGTCTCTTCTGCTTCTTGTGCAGTGTTGCTGAAACATTTAGTGAGGGTGTTTCTCTCCTAGCCCAAGTCACATTCTCCACATCACCAAGCCAGAGCCTGGTGATGTGGAGAGCCTGCAAAAACCCCCCATTTGTTTCCTGGCACTTGCTGGGATGGGCCTACCTTTAACATATTGACTTGAGTAGCCAAATGAGCAGAGGGTGACCATAGGGTTGGCACCTCTCCTTCTTCTGACCATGACAATTTTTCTTTTGCTGCAAAATGGGAAGCTGAAATTTTTTAGACTGCTGAGAGACAGAGCTGCATGTGACTCCTGTGTGCCCAAGCAGGCATTTTCATCCCAATACATTTGTGCAGGCATCTTAATGTGTCTGTGTTGGAAGATGAGATTGTAAATGTTTGTTTCCTTACCTGGGGATTAACTGATGGATTTCCTTTCTTTTCTTCCAATTACCACTGTTTTCAAGAACAGCACAAAAAACTTTATGAGTTTTGTTCTACAGCAACTGTGCTTAAGGAACCAACAAGCACTGCAGAGATGCCTTTCATGTACTAATCCTTGAAATTAGTTAGTATAGCAAAGTCCCTCTTTCAAAAAGCCTGTCAAGCTGGTGTGAATCCTCAGGGAAGCAAATGTGCTTTGCTGATGTAGTTCGCACTAACTAGGTCAGTCAATGAAATCAGCTGCCAAGGCAAGATCTGCGGGATGGTGGAAAAGCTGTGGCTGCATCGGGATTTGGGTTTTTGGTTGGTAAAGGAAAGTCATCTCTGGGTCTCTGCCAGGGCAGTGCCTGCCACTGCAGAACAGAGGTTAAACAAAGGGATCTGGGAGATCACCTAGAGATGTGAAAGCAGCAGGTGGAGCCTCCTGTTTCCTTTTTATCCAGGTTAAACACCTGATAGCCACAGTAGGGCCCCCAAAGCTGCGGCAGGCCAAGCACCTCTCACCTTGCCTGTGTGACTTCCTGAGCCGCTGCCTGCAGACAGACGAGGAGCAGCGCTGGTCTGCCAATGAGCTCATGAAGGTAAAATGTGAAGGGGCTGCAGGTGAAAAAGGGTCCAAGGGGTGGGCTCCTCCTCCACTCAAGTCCAAGGCATCAGATGAGCCCCCTTCCTCCTCACCTCCACTCTTGCTGCTCTTCAAATGAAAATGGTGAGGAATCCTAGACTGGGCTGGGCTGGCAGGGCCCTGTAAAGGTCCTCTGGTCTGAGTGTCCTGCAATGGGCATCTTTAAAGAGATCAGGTTTTCAGAGCCCTTTGCCGCTTGACCTGGAATGGTTCTAGGGACGGGGCACCTACAAGCTCTTGAGACAACCTGAGCCAGCATGGCACCATGCTCCGAGTCACCAAGTTCTTCCTCAGACCTACTCTGATTAGATCTCCTTTGTGTTTAAAAATATGTGCCCACATCCTATTCTAAGTGGCCCTGTAAAAAAAGCTGTCCACCACTTTCTTCAAAGGCACTCTGAAGTCTTGGAAAGTGGCAATAAAGTCTCCCTGGGGCCTGTTGTTCACTAAATTGAACAATTCCACTTCTCTCTGCATTTCCTGAGAATTGGCTGTGGGCAGAGGGGCTGTGGGGGGCTCACTGTGAGCCTCTGAGGGGCCCTGGTTGGTGCCCCCCAGCCCACCCTTAGAGGTTTCTGCCACGCAAACAGGGACAGCTGGGAGGGACTTGTCCCAGCCCCATCTGCTGCCTGGCACGCTCAAGCAGACGGGAACTGTGCCAGGGTTACTGCCAGGTTGTGTGGCAGAGAGGGAACTGCAGGGCCCAGTGCCACTGGGCTGGCCCTGCTGGGAAGGAAGGTGCCATCCAGCACACGAGGGGCAGGGCATGGAAAGGCAGACACTGCTCTGTCTCCCTGTGGAAATCAGCACAGTGCCTGTCTTGCAAAGGCAGGGACCTATGTGAGTCATTGGAGTTTCCTGAAAGGAAGAAACACCAGGGACAGAAAGCACCATTTCTAGAGCACTGGCAGGGCAAAAATCCCAGCAAGATGAGACATCACAATCAACAGATGAGTGGGATTCTGGGCCAGATTTGCCTGTGATGGCAAGGTCATGCACATGACAATTGGGGAACAGATGGTCCCATTGTTCTACTTTCTGGGTCTTTCTAGGAACTAGAGGAATCCTGATTGAGGCTGCGAAGCACTGAGCTTGGAAAGTCATGGTTCAATGTTCTTTGTTGTTTTTTGGTTTTTTTTTTTTCCTGTGGACAGCATCCATTTGTACGTTCAGCCAAGCCAGCGTCCATCCTGGCACTACTCATCAACTCAGTCAAGAAGAAGAAGTAGGAGACGAGAACCTAGCAATCGTGTCAAGATGTTATCTTCATAGCCAATTTTGAGTAGGATTGTAGAGTAGGATTGCTGAAGAGTTTTGTAGAGTAGGATTGTAGAGTAGCATTCTAGAATAGGATTGTTGAAGAGTTTTGTAGAATAGGATTATAGATTAGGATGGTAATTAAATAAAGTTTCTGAAACATCAACTCAATTTGGAAGATTCCCCTCCTTCTGACCCCTTATCGTTCCATTCTTTTTCTTTTGCTTGCAAGCCTTCTGATGAAATCCTTTCTTCTACTCTTTTATTATCGTTTTAATATAATATGTATCATAAAATAATAAATCAGCCTTCAGAAACATGGAGTCAGATTCTCATCGCTTCCCTGGTCCTGTGAACACCACCACAGCCCATGGCTGGTTTTTGCCTAGCTGAGATATTTCTAGTTAAGGCAGAAAGGGCAATGGCATTTGCAGGAAAAACCAAAGGAGTGGGGCAGCAAAGACATCCTGTGCAGATGCAGGCACTGAGCTGTGACTCAAGAGCATTTGGGTTCCTGCCACTTGGATCTGTATCCCTAAATGCAATCTCTTTGGCTGGAGGAGAGCCTTGCCCAAGTGAGAAAGCAGAAAGATCAGAGAGGGTGCTCGGGAAGGTCTCCTGTGGTGCAGAGCTGTCAGCGCCTGTGAGGTGAGAGCGGGCCCGGCCTTGGCCGGGCTGGAGCCCCAGCAGAGCCCCGGCAGAGGGCTTGCAGTAAGGAGGTCCTTGATCTACCATTTCAATTCCCACAATTCCAAAAGCAGCCTGACCTGCTGGGAGAGAGGGAATCAGGGATGTGCCTGAGGCTTGTGCTTGAGGAGTGAACTGATTAGGAAGGGGGCAGAAGAGTTGCAGTAAGCAATTTGTGTTTTCTTCATTAATTTCTGAAAGAAAGTCATAATGTGTTGCACCCAGGTAGGGGGATTAGAAAAGAAAGGCCTTATAAAATCAGGCCTTGCTATGGTAAATTCCCAGCTGGCCTGTTACGTCTTCTACATGCAGCCAGCTAACTTCCCATGGGAATAGTCCTAAGAATGAGTGCAGTTAGCACAACAAGCTATTGTGCTGAGAAAACTGTTTGCATCTGTAATAAACAAGAAATCTGTCCCATGAGCGTCCATGAAAGAAAAATGTAAACACCTGAGTAAGAGTGAGTCTTGAAAAGAGAGAGTCTTAGCATGTCCACACCAAAACACCTTCTAAACAATGAATTGTGTGGCAAGGAAACTACCAGCCAGTTGGAGTTGAACACGAGGTCTGTGAAAACAGTATAAAAATGAGTTATGTGAATAAAGAATTGTCTTTCCCTGCATGAAGAAACTGAGTCCCGGCTGCTTTATTGACACAGCAATGTGGCTTGACTCAGCAAGAGCACTTGCAGGGTGTATTGATGAAACACTTGTGTTTGATTCCCAGAATAGGAAGGAGAGGCGTTAAGTGTAACAAACAGGGCTTAGTCTTGTGAATTCCTTTTGCTTTAACAGGAGTGCTGAACCCTGTGTTCCCCCAATTACTGCAATTTTTCCTTATTCAATCCTTTGTTAGGGTTTAGTAAACCTTTAAAAAGGTAAAAGTGAGAATCAAGCATGCAATGCTGTGGGCCATTTTCTTGGTCTGGTTTCCTTTGCTTGGGCCCCATCAGAGTGCTCAGTTGGGGTCCAGGCTGTAGGTGCTTGGTGCACTCTTGGAGTTCCTCTTGGATCCCTTGAACAACAGGCTTTGGCCCGTGAGGGGAATTTGTGCTGCTTTGTGACAGAGGAGAACTTTGCAGACTATTTTGTGATTGCTGTAGGGAAGGTCGGTTATTGCTGGGCATAAATTCACAGACCAACACAGAGCGTTTGCTTTGTCATGTCGAGGCATGGTTTCCACGTCGTCGTGGTGACATCAGAAGGTTGCCTTGGTGCACGGAAGGCCTCAGTGTCCGAGCAGCCCTAGGCCTTGCTCAGAGCAGGAGCATCCTCCTGCTTGAGGCATTTGTCGGTGGGCACTTGCACACTGACAGAAGCCTTGCTTTTTCTGATTTTGAAGCACAGCCTGCAAACTTGCAGAGCAGTGCTACAATGATTGAGCTAATTGCTCCAGCACTTTTTGCTGTATATAGCATTACTTATTCTGCCTATTTTGTGACTCACTTGGCACGTAAGTAGAGGTTTTCCCCAGGTGTAACCAAAACAATGGCTTTTGTATGTCTTCCTGCTCTTTCCTGGTGACTGAGTTTCTGATTTTGAAACAGAAAGAGCATTAGGATGCCCCTGGTTTGGTAAAGCTCCTGTCAACAGTGTGAAATACAAAGTTGTGTTTCGTGTCAGGTACAAACAGGCGACGTGTATTTGTGAGTGCAAAATGTGTGGACACCGACAGTGGGAGAGCTGTGAATTCTAATAATAACTGAGGAAAATAAAGCATGGAAAAAGGCCTTTGAACCTATCTTCTGTTTGCAATTATCCCTGGTTGATTTAGGAGCATTGGAATTAAAGTGTTAAGGACGTTGCTTTTTGCTTGTAGTTAATCCATAAAGAGCTCTGCAAGAATAACCTTTTGAAGTATAATTTTAGAATGTTACTTGCATCCTCGAAACTATAGCTTTGGAGTATATAGAAAGGAAATATGCTTATCTCACATCCTCTTGAAGCAGAGAAAAACAGCTTGAGAAAAAAGATGAACATCACCTCAAGGATTTATGGTTTTGACCAAGGGAAGCTGGACATCACTGTTATTAGATTTATAGTCTCTGCAATTGAAACATGGACCCACATCTGGGGAGCTGGACTCCACCAGATGGGATTCGTGTTTCTTCTTTCGGAAACTGGACCACCACCATCTGGGAATACTACTTTAAGAGACACATCCTGAGAAAAAACTAAAATCACAATAGTGTATAGAATTGTGATATAATAATTTGGAAAAAAAATTGTTGATGAGTAAAAATTGGAAATAGAAACTGCTGAAAAAGCTGATGAGTACCCCTATAAATACCTGTAACCCTCAATTATTGGTGTGCAGTTGGAGGGAAAACTTCCCCCACTGTACCCAGCGCTGTATTGCTCATATTTGACCATATTAAATAATAAATTGATTGCTGCTGAATATTGGCCTAGTCAAGCTTCTTATTCTTAACAACAGGTTCAACTAAAAAGGGGGTGTCAGTAGCCACAGGGGCAGCATTTGCAAGGGAACATGCAGAGGTACCCTTCTCTCCACCAAGAGTCTGTGGCAGCAGAGTCTGTCATTTCCTCAGTTTGCTGAGACAAGCAAGACACCTTTGAAAATGTAGACTGGCAGACCTTTTTGGAAGACCCTCTAAATACTCTGCAGTTGTTCCCAGAATTCAGGGAAAGCTTCTTTCTTTCTGAATTTTCTCCTGAAAAGATTTGACTGTCTAACTTGACCCTTTACTGAGTGCTTAAAAAGTGATCTTCTGTTGCGGTGTGCCCTCTTTTCTATTCCAAGTTATGTACTTTGTTCAAAGTTATATTTAGTTGGTATGTTCTGTTATCCCCCTGTTCTTAAGTTCAAATGGTTCTGCCTTAGGCTCCCTTTCCCGCCACAGCCCCTGTCAGTCTCCTGGTTGTTATGGCAACTCCCGCCACCCCTGTATCCATTTTTATGTCAGTCTATTCTCCCCTCCTTTGTTGTCATGGTTTCTCCTTAACCCCTCCCATGTTCCCCTAGCAACAGTCCTGTCTGTCACTCTCTGCCCCTGCCCTTTCCCTAGAACCTTCCACTCAGGGCAGAGGGTGATTGGACCAGAAGTTGTGTCCCCTCCCCAACTGACTCCTCCTTTGTTATTATGTTATGTCTTTCTTAATTCTCTGTATAATGATTTCCCTGGAGGTGGATGACTCCACCTTCTCGGGGTCCCTTAAAACCCTGTGTTACCCTGCCCCTGGTTGGCAGTTGCCTGCAGCCCTTTCTTGGGTTCACCCAATAAATCCTTTCCCTGCTGCAGACAACTGTTGGACTTCTGTCTTTCTTGGCACTTGGCTGGAGCTGCTTCTAGTCTTCGGCCAAGGGCAAAGTCTCCTCACCACCGGCGTGGGGAAGTCGTCCTAGGCAGCAGCTTGCCGGAGCCAGTCTCCACTCCAGAGCCGTTGCTCTGTGGCTACAGCTGCTGTCACACCAGACTGCTGGCTGGTGCTGCAGCTAGCCTGGGCTTGGAGTTTTGCACCCCAGCAGTTGCTGGCGCCTAACATGGGGCCTTTCTGTGGCCTTCTGGACTATGCCGGACCCCTGGCTGGAGCAGAAACGCTCCATCGGGCGCGGCAACACCCCCGTCATAGCAGGCTCCTGGTCACTAGGAGCTGCGCTCGGGGGTATCAGGACCAGCAGCTTTCGGCACCTGAAGGTTGGTCCCTGTGCCAAGACTTCGCCTCACCCGTTTTTTCTGTTGTTCCCCACTCCTTTTGGTGAGTTTTCCTTTCTTTCACCTCCCCATCCTTTTAACTAAAAGCCCCTCACTGTCATAACTCTGAGGCGGTGAGGGTGGCAATTTTTCCTTCTGTACCACGTGGTGTCCCGGCGGGGGTTGGGGCGGGAACCCCTTTTTACTTCCAGTGCTTCGCACGTTTTAAAGTTTACGGGTGTGGCAGAGAGCTTAACCACAATTTACATCTTAAGAGAAATGGGTGCCAGCCTCTCTACAGTTCAGAAAGAAGCCCTGTTCCCAGGTGGGTGTGTTTTAGTTGGGGGGAAAGTTTCACTTAAGAAAAAAGAATTAAAGGAATTGATCAAATGGGTCTTCTCACAGTCTCCCAAAGCTATCCCCCACCAGTTTAGAGACCCCCAGTTTTGGGAGGAGGTCTCACGTAAATTAGCCAATTTGGTCAGGTCGGGGGAAATCTCCTTAACAAAATGTGTGAATTTGGCAAAAACAGTACAATGGGTAGCACAGATTGCGTTAGTTTTAAAGAAAAAAGAAAAGGAAGAGCTGCGAGAACGCCCAAAAGTTAAAGGTTCAATCCCCAGTTCATCCTCTTCCTTCGTCTCTAATCCTCCTACCTCCCCGCCTACCTGAAGCAAGACCGGGATTCTGAGAGGGGCAGCGCCTGACAGCACCGGGCAGGGTTTCCATCCATCCCCTGGCCTCTCTCAGGGACCCAAATCCCCCCGCTGCGGGTGTCCACAGGCCCGGACGCCTGCAGATTCTTCCTTGTCTCCCTCTTTCCCTGCCCCTTCTACCCTGGTTGTAAAATCCCCCAAGTTAAACCCCAAGGTTCGCTTTGTGGTCCCTCCACAAGATGGCTCCTATGGAGCCCAAGATGGAGGTGAGCACATGGCACTGTGGCAGGAAAACCCATCTTCTCCTCAGAATCCCTTTTTCCCTCCACCCAACCCTTCTGTCTCCCAACCCCTTCCTTCCCTCTGGCGCCACCCTCGCCCCTCCTCCTGTCCCACCTCCTTCCTCAGCTCCGTCCCCCGCTCCTCCTCGTCGCCTGGTACCGCCCCGTGATCCCTTCCTCTGGGCGGAGAATGCTCCAACCTCCAGCTCCACCCAGTCACTCTTTCAGCCTCCCGGCCATGCCCCCGTCCTTCCTGGTTCCCACGCTCCCACTTCCGGTTCCCACAGTCCAGGTGCCAGTTCCCACGCTTTGGGTTCGGTATCCCGGGGCCCAGGACGGGGGGGAGAAGGGGAAAACCAGGAACCAGAGCCTGCCTGCAACATCTCGGCAGCTCCGGTCACCTACCTTCCAACCATCGAAGGGGAGGGTCACTGCCCAGTGGAGCCCCATTCCCTACTCCACTATCAAAGATCTTTGTAAGACCCAAAAGGAGTTCTCCCGAGAGAACGAGTATTTTCGGGGACTCCTAAAGGCTACGATAGTGGAGGCAATTGTCACCCCCCTCAGATCTGCGCTCTCTTTTTGCATGCCTGCTCAACCAAACCGAGTTTTCCATCTGGGAGCGGGCGTGGGTGTTGTAGTGTGTTTTAAAGTTTTAAGTTGCTGTTCTGTGAATTGTACTTACGCTAGTTGAAGTGGTTATGTAAAAGTTTTAAGGGTTCTGTCTCAGGTTCTGTCCCCCCTGCAGTTTTCTGTCAATCTCTTGTTGCCTTGGTTACTCCCGCCCTTTTGTTACCATTTGTATGTCTATCAGTTAAACCCCTCCTTGTTTATCTCATTATCTCAGTTTCCCCTCCCCTGTTACTTTGGAAACCCACCTGCCCATCATCCTCTGTCCACCCCTAAGCTACCTTGGGCAGAGAGTGATTGGTGCAGGTGGGTCCACTCCTCCCATGTTTGTCCCCCATTGGTTTATGTTCTATGTCAGTCATCTTGTGCCGTATCCTGGTTCGCTAGCTGTGGCTTTACTCCTCCTTTTTGTAAATCTGTATAAATTCTGTTCAGTGGCATCCCCCGGGGCAGTCTACTGCAGTTCCCCTGCTCCCTTGTTCCTGCTTGCCCTTTAATAAACCCTCTCCTGCTGCGGTAGACTGTTGCCTCCTGCTTCGTCTTTTTGCCAAACCACATCGCTGCATGTCCTCATTTCCTTCGCCTTCTCTGGAGCTGCCTTCCCCACCCACGCCACGGGGAGAGCTCCAGTCCCCAGCTGCTTGCCCTAATCGCTCCCTGCCTGGAGCGAGGGCCTTCGTGGTCACACAGCTGGACAACACAGGCTGCTGCACACGTGTGTGGAAGACCAGCCAGGATTTAGGCACGTACCAGCATGTGGGAAAAGAGAGTGATAGAGGCCCTCCTGAACATCTGGAGGGATCCTGCAACTGCAAAGAATTTGTGGGGGGAGACAATTTCCAAACAACACCTGATGGGGCAAGACCGCTGGGAATAGGGGCATGTGGCTGCTCGGGAGAGTCCATTTGAAATCTTACAACAGACAGCCAAGGCCATTGAGGCAGCTTTTCTTGGGCTGCGGTCAGCAGCCCCCACAATTAAATGTTCAAGAATCAGGGTGAGAGCGAGCCCTTTACAACATTTGTAGAAAGGCTGAGGCAGGCAGTTGAGCAGCAGGTGCTGGAGAAGGACATTCGCGCAGAGCTGCTGAAAGAGATGGCCTCGACGGATGCCAACACTGCCTGCAAAGCTGTCATCCTCAGCTTGCCCGTTCATCCCCCACCCACGCTCCAGGACATGCTTGAAGCATGCAACCTCAAGGTCTTTCTCACCACCGAGGGACCTGACCCGAGGGCAAAGCCATCACCCCAGAGGGCTGCAGTCCTGGAGCCAAGCGAGGACACCCTGGAAGCACTGGGAGCCACCGCAGCCGCACCAGCTTCAACGCCTGGACCTACTAGGAGGACACCTGCGCCGTGCCATCTTTGTGGGCAGACAGGGCACTGGATGCCCGACTGCCCACTGCACAGAGTTTTATGAGTTCAAAAGAGTGAAGGCGCAGGGGAGTGTGCTACACCAACAACAAAAAACTGAGCAATAAGCGCAGCTCCCCCCTGCACTATGACACAAATGAAGGTGGGAAAATGACATCTAAATGCAAGGGGAAGGAGCCCAGGCCAAACCCGCCACCAGCACCGCCCATTCCATCCTTGGCAGACATATTACCCACTGCTACTGATTGAGACGCTTTTATTCCGGACGTGACTTGCTTAAACTGCTTGACAGATGGGTTGACACCAGAGCCTGCTTTAACAACCTTTTCTCGTGGTTCTCCCTACAGGTTGCAGTTCACTCGAGCAGTTCATCTGCATGACACCAACTTCCACCTTATCTCAGTGTGCCCGGATTGCCCAGGTAACTGGGACAAGTTCGACCATCACTACATCATCACTGGGGACACCAAATACACACCGCTCGATCTACATATTGTGCCAGCACTGGTGTTGTCACACAAAGAACATTTTTCACTTAGCCTGTATTGTGTCTGCCCCCCATTGCTCCTCCCCAGGGGAAAAATTATTGCCCAGGCCATCCGGCACCTGGTTGGTGCCGTTGACTGAGAAAAAGCCAGGAAATGGAACCCAGATTCACCTCGAGATCGTTTGGGTTTGCCACGATTTCGTTTGAGGTGACAGGGAGAACAGAATAACACTCCCTCTGTGGCCTGAACACAAATGTTAGGCCATTCCAAACCACGCCTCACATGTCATCTTTTGAAAGGGAGGGAAACAGTGTCCATCAGGGGGCTGTTGGACACTGGGGCAGACACGACAATCGTTCCCTCCCGGGAATGGCCGTCACGATGGGAATTGCAAAATGTCGCTGGTCACATCCAGGGTGTTTGGGGGCATCCAATTGGCAAAGCAATCCAAAAGCATCGTGCAAATTGAGGGGCCAGACGGGCAATTGGCTGCAGTACACCCGTTTTAGACTACACGGAACCCCTGTGGGGAAGAGACACCCTCGCCCAGTGGGGAGCCAAAATTGACCTCGTGGCTCCCCAGGTTTTTCGGGCTGCAGTCACTGAGGGGCGTGCCACCTGGAAGCTCAACTGGCGATCTAACAAACCGATCTGGGTGAGACAGTGGCCGCTGAACAAGCAAAACTTAAAAGTGCTCAACGAACTCGTGGAGGAGCAAGTCCAATAAGGCAACCTGGTGGTGTCCATGTAAGAGTGGAACTCCCCAGTCTTTGTCATCAAGAAGCCAAATAAAAACAAGTGGTGGCTCCTCCACAACCTTTCTCAGATCAACCACATCATTGAAGACATGGGGTCTCTTCAGCCAGGGATGCCGTCCCCAGCGATGCTCCCCCAAAATTGGAATCTGGCCGTTATTGACATAAAAGATTGTTTTTTCCCGGTTCCCCTTCACCCAGATAATGCCCCTCGTTTTGCCTTCACGGTGCCCACCTTGAACCATGAAGCCCCAAGCAAGTGGTACCACTGGCGTGTTCTCCCACAGGGAATGAAGAACAGCCCAGTTATCTGCCAGTGGTATGTTGCTTCCTTGCTGTCCCCAATACGGACTCAATTTGAAGAAATCATCATCTATCATTATATGGATGACGTGTTGGTGTGTGCCCCCAATGATGATTTACTGACCCACGTGCTTACCTGTGTAACGGATTCAGTAATTATTGCAGGATTTGAGCTCCAGAGTGATAAAATTCAGCGGATGCCGCCCTGGAAGTACCTGGGTCTCGAGATAACGAAGAGGACCATTGTGCCTCAAAAATTGGCTTTTCGACCACATGTCAAGACCTTAGCGGACATCCATCAGCTGTCTGAGGCTCTGAACTGGGTGAGACCTTGGCTAGGCATCACCACCAAAGACCTAGCCCCCCTTTTCAATCTTTTGAAAGGGGGAGAGGAGCTCTGTTCTCCAAAGGAGCTTAGCCCAGAGGCTGTACCAGCACTTGAGAAAATTCAAAAATCTATAGAGGCAAGGCAAGACCATCATTATATCTCGGGCTTGCTGTTCAAATTTATCATACTGGGAAACCTGCCACACCTCCATGGGATGATTTTTCAATGGGACAAGCCTCCCAAGACCCAGCGACTACCTAAGGGTAAGAGGCAGAAGGACCGAGGCTCTAGTGATCCCCTCTTGATCATAGAGTGGCGTTCCTCAGCCACCACCGGTCCAAAAGGATCACACAGCCACAGGAGTTGGCAGCAGAACTGATCCGCAAAGCAAGATCGTGGATCAGGGAGCTGGCAGGTTGTGACTTTACATGTATACATATCCCAACTGAATTGAAACCAGGCAAATTTAAAATGATAATTTTAAATTAACTTCTTGCAGAGAACGAGATGTTGCAGTTTGCCCTGGATAGCTACACGGGCCGAGTCGATGTAGGACGGCCGGCCCATGAGTTATTCAATCAAGGAACTCAAATTGTCTCTGAAAAGAATTCAAAGTCAAGTCCCGCTTGACGCCCTGACAGTTTTTACTGACGCGTCTGGGGGGTCCCACAAGTCAGTAATGACCTGGAAAGATCCTCAAACTCAGTGGTGGGAGACAGATGTTGCAAAGGTTGAGGGTTCCCCTCAAGTCGCTGAGTTGGTACCAGTCGTCAGGGCGTTCGAAAAATTTAAAGATAAACCTTTCAATTTGGTCACGGACTCGGCTTAATTGCAGATGTAGTGTCTAGGGCAGAAAATGCTGTCCTGCAGGAAGTTCAAAATCTGGCCTTGTTCAACTTCCTCTCGAGGCTTGTTACACTTGTCTTCCACTGAGCGCAACAATATTATGTTATGCATGTGAAGTCACACACAGATCTGCCGGGTTCATCGCGGAGGGGTAACCGCAGGGCCGATGCCCTTGAGGCCCCAGTCCAGATGGCCCCACTCCCAGATGTGTTCCGTCAGGCTAAGATCAGCCACCAACTCCACCACTAAACGCGCCAGGCCTGGTTCGCCAATTCAATCTAGCGCCCGTTTAGTTGTTATAATGGTTCTGCCTTAGTCTCCCTTCCCACCTTTCCCCTCACAGTTGTATGTCAATCCCCGGTTGTCTAGGCAACTCCCACCACCCCTGTATCATTTTTTGTGTCCATCAGTTAACCCCTCCTATGTTTCCCCAGCAACTGCCATGTCCGTCACTCTCTGCCCACACCTTCTCCCTAGAACCTTCTCCTCTGGCCAGAGAGTGATTGGACCAGAAGTTGTTTCTCCTCCCCAACTTGTCCCCCATTTATCATTCTGTTAAATCAATCATGGTTTCTTGTATGTTCATTTGCCCGAGAGTGAGTTGTTCCTCCCCTCGGGAACCCTTTGTAAGTTCTGTTCAGCCCGCTTCTCAGGGCAGTTGCCTGCAGCCTTCCTCCCTTACCCAATAAACCCCGTTCCTGCTGCGAACAACTGTCTCACTTCTTTTCATTCCTAAAGTGCTCGCTGGGGTCTCTTCTAGCTCACCGGCCAGGGTGAAGCTCCTCCACCACAGCTGTGGGGGGAGTCACCCTAGGCAGCAGCACGCCAGAGCCTGCCTCCTGCTCGGAGCCGCTGCTCTGTGACTACGCTGTTGCCCTGCCAGGCTGCTAGCGTGTGTTGGGATCTAGACGGAACTCGAGATCTGCACGCCAGCAGCTGCTGGCGCCCAACTTGGCCTTTTTAGATTATAAATTGGACCCCCGGTCGGAGCTGAAGAGCTCCTCTGGGCGCGGCAGCACTCCCTGTTGAAGCAGGCTCTTGGGCACTACGAGCTGCGCTCCAGGGAGATTGGGACCAGAGCCTCCTGCACCCAAAAGGTGGTGCCGGCGCAGAGGAACCCCTGCAACCATCCTGATCTTCTTTGGTTCTCCACCTTCATTTGGTGAGTTTTGTTTTCACCCTCCCATCTTTTAATTTTGCGCACCGCTGCTATTGCTGCAGCCAGTGTGGCCAGCTTTCCTCTTCTTCTAGCATGTGCTGCTTTCTCGGCGGTAGTCGGGGCGGGAACCCTTTTTCTCTTTTCTTTTACCTTTTCTTTCGGGTGTGTTGTGGTGCATTTTTTACATGCTTTATGGGTTCGTTTCGTACAGTTAAAAGGTTTTAAAAAATGTTTTATAAGTTTGTCTCAGGCCCCTTCCCCCTGCTGCAGTTTACTGTCAATCTTTGGTTCCCTTGGTTACCCCCGCCCTTTTGTATCAGTTTGGTTTGGCTCCTCCTTGTTTTTCTCATTATCTTGGTTTCCCCTCCCCTGTTGTTATGGTGACCCATCTGTCCGTCATCCTCTGCCCACTCCCAAGGTCCAGAAACTTCGGCCAGGGGCAGGGGGTGATTGGTGCAGATGGGGAAGCCACTCCCTTTGTTTCACCTCATTGGTTATGTTCTTATGCTCGTCATCCCGTTCTGTAAAGTTATTGGTTGTTTTGTCCGGGCACCTCCTTCGTTGTAATCTATTTAAGTTCTGAGCAATGCCACGCCTGGCGGCAGTTTGCTGCAGCTTCCCTCGCTCCTTCACCCTCTCCCTAATAAACCCCAGTTTTCCTGCTGCTACCAACTGCTGCTTCTCTCGTCATTCTCCTGACGTCTTCGCGGTCCTCCAGTGGGTGACCCACGCAGAGCCGCATTCCACACCCACGCCGTGTGGAGGGCTCTGAAGCCAACCGCAGCCTCCATCGCCCACATACTCGGGCGGAGGCCGAAGTGGCCACATGGTCAGCCCCTGAACCTGTGGCGGCTGGCCTTTGTGGAGCCTGCCGGGCTTGTGGAAGCCACGACGCTACACGGGTGTTGCAGTCTGAGCGTCAATTTACCATCACGATCATGGGTGTGAGATTGTCTGCCGCTCAGAAAGAAGCGTTGTTTACTGTTGGGGGAATTTTAGTTGGGGGGAATGTTTCAATTAATAAAAAGGAGCTCAAAAAATTAATAAGGTGGATCTTCTCTCAGTTCCCCAACGTGTTTCCTGATCAATTCTGAGACCTCCGGTTTTGGGAAGAGGTCTCTCGCAAATCAGCCGATTCAGCCCGATCAGGGGACATCTCCTTAACTAACAGAATTGATTTGGCTAAACACTCACATTGGGTGGCACAGATTTTGTCTGTGTTAAGAAAAAAGGATAAGAAAGAGCTGAGAGAACATCCCCTAGCTCTAGTTTGTAGCCCCAGTTCAGCCCCTTGTTCGTCCTTGCTCTCTGCTCCTATCCCTCATACCTCATTGTCTTCCTTAAAAGAGACCTGGAATCCTGAGGGGAGCAGCCCCCGCCAACACCAGGCAGGAGTCCTACCATCATCCTGGCTCCTCTCAGGGTCTCCAATCTCCCCGCTGTGGGCGTCCAAGGGCCCGGATACCTGCAGATTCTCCCCGATCCCCTTCTTCCCCTGCTCCCACTTTCCGTGCTGTTAAGTCCCCTAAGTTAAATTCAAAAGTTTGCTTCGTGGTCCCATCACAAAATGGCTCCTGTGGAGCTCAAGATGGTGGTGACCACGAGGCACCATGGTGGGAAAACCCCCCTTCTTCTCCCCAGAATCCCTTTCTCTTCCCGCCTCCAAACCCCTTCCTCTTCCCTCCCAACCCCTTCCTTTCTCCTGGCACTGCCCCATTTTCATCGGCTCCTCCCATCTCCTACACTCCTCCCACAGTCCCACCTTCCCTCTTAGCTCCTCCCGAAACTCCACCCTCTCCCAAGACCCCATCCTGAAACTCCTCCCCGCGGGCAGGGAAGGCGATGTCATCTGCCTCTGCCCAGTTTTCCCATGGGGCTTCTGACCCCATTCCCTCCTGCTCCTATTCCCACACTCCCCCCTCAGGTTCCCACAGGCAGCCATGTTGTTCCCATGGTTCGGGGCCTGAGGGAGGGAGTGTGGGGGCATGGGGGCCAGGGCCGGCCAACACCATCACGCCGGAGCCTGCCTCCTGCTTGGAGCTGCTGCTCTGTGACTATGCTGCTGCCCCGCCAGGCTGCTAGCGTGTGTTGGGAGCTAGCCGGAGCTCGAGATCTGCACGCCAGCACTCAAGAAGATCCTTGAAAATCAAAAGGCAGCTATGAAGGTGGAGTCCCCTCAGTCCCAGTTAGCTCGGGCACTTTTTACCATCAACTTCTTAAACTGTTCTTTTGAAAATTTAAATCCACCAATTTTTCTGCATTTTGGGCAACATGAGAATCTGCGCCTTAGGGAGAAACCACTGGTTCTGCTGAAAGACCCTGAAACCTGGAAGTTGGAAGGAAAGTTTGACCTTGTGACCTGGCGGTGGGGATACGCCCTCAGGCCTCAAATGGGTGCCATCTAAGTGGATCCGGCCCTTCCTCCTGAAAGGTAACGAGCAAGTCAAGGTGGCAAGCTGGCGGTGGCGGCGGAAGGCGAAACCCTTCCAATTTGACCTAAATCTTGTTTCTTTTTCCTAGGGCAGAACCAAGTTTTTATACTGTCTAATCCTTTTTACTTATCATTGCAGTTTTGTTTTACCAGACCCATGGCCCTGACCCGATCCCCGCGGTTCGGCATTGTTTTGATTCTTGCTGTCATCATATCACCATCAGTTCCATGGATTGTCTCCCAGTCGAAGGAGAACGTCTGGAAATGTCTTGCACGATCCCTCGGTCAAGACCACATCTGTTTAGACACAGGGGCAGCAGAGAACCCTCTCTCCTCATGTCTGGTAGGGATCCCTCTCCCTCCAAAAGCCCTTCCTTTCAACTTAAATTGCGCCTATTTCTCTGGGGGCGTGTGGAGAGACCCCCCTGTTAACCATTTACCAACTCTTGATCATGAACCTACAGAATTCGACTTGCCCGGCTCCACCAACGCCTCCCTCTGTCTTCAGTTTTCACCCCCCGGACCCCTTCAATCACGCCCAACCTAATCGAGGTGCAACAGATCAAAGTGGAATTTACAGCAGCTCGATGGTGCAAAACCACCGTCACTGTCCGAAGTCTGTCCACTTTGAACAGCGTGCCTAGGAGTTTACCCAGAAGTATTTTTTTCATTTGCGGAGACCGAGCGTGGGCAGGCATCCCCTCCCGCCTGGTCGGAGGGCGTTGTATGTTCGGGCGGCTGATGCTGCTGTCACCCAACACGACCCAAATTATAGATTGGCAAAACAAGACCAGTGCCTACAATTTGGCCCACAAAAAGAGAGAATTAAGGGATTTAGACCCGGATTGTGATTCTGAAATTACACATTGGTCCAAACCAAAAGGGGCTACAGTCACCGTGTTTTTGCCATGGGTGTCTGCAGCCAAAGTTCTAGGTGAATTGGCACACCTAGAGTGTTGGGTGGCCAAGCAAGCCAATTTAACATCAACCGCAATTTCAGACCTCCTCTCCCACGAGAGAATTACCAGAAAGGCGACTCTCCAAAATTGGGCAGCACTCGATTATCTCCTGCTGTTACACCAGCATAGCTGCCAGGAGTTTGAGGGTCTCTGTTGCTTCAACCTGTCATCAAAGGCCGAGGATGTGCAACCATCTATCCAAAAAATGCAAGATATGATCCATGAAATAAAAAAGGAAGCCTCTGGTTGGCTGGGAGATCTGTTTAATGGACTTGGACTATCGGGCTGGGCTGGGTCACTTTTGAAGAGTGTTTTATCACTGATTTTCATTATATTAGCTGTTTTTTTCGGTTGCGCTATTGTTTGGACTTTGATAAAGAGACTTCTTCAGAAAATTATATCAGTGCCAAGTGTTAACCAGGCGACTCTCACAATTCCCACACTTAATGAGGAGCAAACATACGTGGAGATGGCCTGTCAAACAGACACCGCTGTGGAAAACACCTCACACAGACAATGTCAAGAAGAAGTTTAGCAGGAAGTTGAAATTTAAAGGACAATTAACGTTAAGTTTTGCCCCCCTCCCTCTGTTGTAGTGCATCACTTTGTTCTGTTACTTGTTTAATGTATAAGTTGAAATTGGATGTAAATCCCAGTTGTTTTGGTCCATCCCCGTTGTAATTGAAAATGGTTCTGCCCAGAGTTCCCCTCCCCACCTTTGCAGTTGCTTGTCCATCAGTTGTCCCCACCCCTGTTGTCATGGTTTTTCCCTCTACTCTGTATCTGCTTCTATGTCAATCTCTTATCTCCGCCCTGTTACCATGTTGACTGCCCTGTTTTCCCCTCCCAATCTCCTGCCCGTCACTTTCTGTCCTAGCCCCTGCTCTAGAAACTTCTACCCAGGACAGAGGGTGATTGGGCTGGGAGATGGTGTCCCTCCCCCCTAGGAATCCTACTGGCTGTTGCATTCCGTCTGTTAAGTTCTTTCGTAACCTGATTTGTTCCCCAAAAGCCATCCCCCTCCCTTTATAACCCCGTTGCACCCCAAGTTCCTTGCAGTCGGTCCCAGACTGTGAGGTTGGTTAATAAAACCGACTGTTGGCCACGGACTTCTGTCTGCCTCCTCATTCCTGTCGGCGTTGTTGGCGGCTTCTCTTAGCCTGCATAGGGTGCAGCTATTCCACCATCTGCCGTGGGTACGCACTCTAGGTGACAAGCTCGGCAAGCCAGCCTCCATACCGGAGCCGAAGCTCGAGCCCATTGCTTGTTGCCCCTGGACTGCTGGTGTGCTGCCTTCAGCCGGGATTTTTGGGAAAGCATTCCAGCATCCCTCCTTCATTTTTTTTATATAAAGAAGGGGGAGTTGTTGCGGTTTGCCCGCTTTTCTATTCCAAGTTATGTACTTTGTTCAAAATTATATTTAGTTGGTATGTTCTGTTATCCCCCTGTTCTTAAGTTCAAATGGTTCTGCCTTAGGCTCCCTTTCCCGCCACAGCCCCTGTCAGTCTCCTGGTTGTTATGGCAACTCCTGCCACCCCTGTATCCATTTTTATGTCAGTCTATTGTCCCCTCCTTTGTTGTCATGGTTTCTCCTTAACCCCTCCCATGCTCCCCTAGCAACAGTCCTGTCTGTCACTCTCTGCCCCTGCCCTTTCCCTAGAACCTTCCACTCAGGGCAGAGGGTGATTGGACCAGAAGTTGCTTCACCTCCCCAACTGACTCCCCATTTGTTATTATGTTACGTCTATCTTAGTTCTCCGTATTATGATTTGCCCAGAGGTGGATGACTCCACCTTCTCGGGGTCCCTTAAAACCCTGTGTCACCCCGCCTCTCGGGGTCAGTTGCTTGCAGTGTTCCCCGTTTACCCAATAAATCCCTTCCCTGCTGCGGACAACTGTTGGACTTCTGTCTTTCTTGGTGCCTAGCTGGAGCTGCTTCTAGTCTTGGGCCAAGGGCGAAGCCTCCTCACTACCGACGTGGGGAGGTCATCCTAGACAGCAGCTTGCCGGAGCCAGTCTCCACCCCGGAGCCGTTGCTCCGCTGCCACAGTTGCAGTCACGCCAGACTGCTGGCTGGTGCTGCAGCTAGCCTGGGCTTGGAGTTTCGCACACCAGCACATGATGATATACACCAAACTGGAACATATTGGCAGCGGGTGAGTCCAACCACAGTTACTCCTGCACAGCCATGGGCCAGGTGTTTTTCTGGTGGAATGTCTATCCAGTGTCAAGTTAGGCCAGCTGCAAACACATTCACACACTGGGGATAGATGATCCCATCTCTCACTGCTGCTCAGAATTTTTGAGTGTGCTCAAAAGGCACTGTCAGAGACATCTATCTCCATGCTGCCGAGGTCTTGCCTGCACCAAGAACAGGACCTGGAAGATCTCCTTGTCTCTCAAAAGTGTGAGATGCATGCACCTGTGCTTTGTTTCCTGTCAAGAGAACTCTTCAAAGGACTGTACAAAATCAGTCTCTGTGCCAGCCATCTGCACTGCAGGGCTGCCTGTCCTGTTGCTGTTGTGGTTGTTGTTACCCAGCTGAGCACAAAGGGCTCAGAGCCCCAGAGAGTGGGGCTGCCTTTTGCATCTCCTGGAAGCTGGGATCTCTGCTTTAAAGTCAGCATCTTGCATTTTATTTCCCTCAGGGAAAATAGTGAAGAAGGAAAATCCCATCATGAAATTCACTGAACTGGAAGATACCGGCAGTGGGTGAGCCAGCTCTTCCTCTCAATGGCTCTGTGTTCTGCCATTACTCCCCATTCCCCTGGAGACAGAATCTTTGTCTTTGCTTACTTTCTTCTGTGATGAACTCACATCATCAATTTTTTTCCCTCCTCTTTCTGTTTTCTCTCGCTGTGCCTGCAAGGACTGGATTTTCTTCACTCAAACCACGTGATCCACCAAGATGTCAAGAGCGACAACATCCTTCTCAGAACTGACAGCTCTGTCAAGCTGGGTCATTATCTTCTTGGTCAGGTGCAGCATTCCAGGGATGTGGGGTGTAGGGCTGCTTTGAGTGACTGCCAGCTCCCCAAAAATGGTGCTGGTGGCAGTGCAGGGACATCCACTGTGAGCTGGTGACATGGTTGCAACATGTACGGAGGTTATGAAAAGGAACAAGCAGTCAAGAGTGCCATTGATCCCAAGGAAGAGCCTGCCCCGGCCCTGTCCAACAACAGACAAGTAGTTGACCTCCCGCCATGTGACTTTGGGAAGAAAAGGTGACCTCTTCTTCTGGCCAAGCTGTGCTCACTTGTTCCCCCAAGTGCAGCCATGGAGCTGTGGCACCCTGAGAGGGAGGGCGTCCCCCGGGCAGGCAAGGGGACCAAGTGGACTGTGGGCACTGGAGGTGGTTGTGCAGAGACAGTCTGCACTGCTGCCACAGCTTGGAGAGGGCAGAGCCAGGGCTGGGGCAGCTTTTCCCAGTTACACGCCAGCTCTCAGGAGCCTCCAAGCCACAGGCATACGCCAGCTGCTGCTCCTTGCCCAGGATGCCACATGGCTCCGCAGGGCACTGAAGGCGGGGCAGGGCAGGACAGGCTGTGGCAGTGCTGGCCTGGTGTTCTCCACCGACGCCCTTTGATTCTCTTTCCCTCAGCAGCAGCAGCAGCAGCAGGGAGTGCTGGCAGGGTCAGGAGCAGGAGGAGGTGGCTGCCCTGGCCCTTTGCTCCCGGGCCCCAGGCCAGGAGGGCTCTGGCTGCAGCAGGGCGCTCTTCGGGCAGCCCCTGGCAGCCTCTGCATGGAGCACGGCACGCTGCCCCGGCCTGCTTGTGTCACTTTTCTTCAGCAATACCCTACAGCTCCTCTTCACAAGGAAAACACTCCAGCAATGTAAAAAGAGATCATTCAAGTACAGTCCTACCTGCCTTTGTATTGTAGTTCAGGGCATGCATTTTTTTGTCTATAATTTCATTATTTTTATGAAAACATGCACTCATACCTTCACATTTTTGTGTTTCGAATTATTCCTATACCAAAACACTTCTTTTTTAACTCTTGATTTATTGCAATTGGTAATTTTGAAGTAGCGTATTTTAAAATGTCACAAACCAACACCCTTTGCATAGTTTTCCTCACTCTTAAAAAAAACCCCATAAGCCATTTTAGTCTCTGTCTCTCCAAGTTGGTTCATACCGGCCTATTTTAAATCACGGCTACAATACTTTTATAGGATTGAGAGAGGTCCATGAAACGCGCACCAGTGATTCCTCTTGTGGAATGTCCTGGCCCTGCCATAAAGCCTCTTTTTACTCTTTTTTCCCTCCTCTCATTAGCTCAACTGCAAACACACGTTCAGTTGCAAACCTACAGAAGTTGAGCAAAATAAAAATGATGGGATGGGCCTTTGGGAACTCCTTGCTGATCTTTCTGCTTCTTCAGCTGAGCAAGGCTCTGATCCAGGCAAAGAGACTGCACTTAGAACCGTTTGGCTGGAACTCTGCTGATTTCTAGGAACACCTGGAGGCCTCTGTCTCCCCAGGATGTTTTGGCTGAGCCAAGCTCTGCTGGGTTTTGGCAGCAAACACCATTGCCCTTGCTTTCTTATATCCACAAGTACCATGGCTGGGCAAAAGCTGCCAAGTGGGTCATATTCCAAAGGCACTTTGGTCTGGAGTGTGTGAATGAAGGAGAGCCTTATTTACTTCCAAACCATATTTAAAAGATCATGAGAGTACTTCCCATCTTCATCGAACAACTAACAATTCAGAAGTGGATATGGAGCTTCTTTACGGAATGAAAAGGAAGGGAATCTTCCAATGGAGTTGTGCTTTCTGGAGTTTTTCTTCTGACTCCCACTCACAGCTGGCACTGGAAAAAGTCATATCTTTGCAAGTGTCAGCATCAGTTCTGTCTGCCATCAATTGTTTTGCTGCAACAATCAGAAAAGGCATCAGGCTGGAGAGAAGCTCAGCTGATGTTAGTGTCGTGGTTTGAGAAAAAGTAGGTTTTCTGGGATATGCTGTGGCCACCAATAGGTGTTCATATTTTAATACTGGCACCTGGTTTGGCCACTGGGGCATTGGATACGCCTCTGAGAACACAGGGGTTAAAAAACAGAGCTCTCACGGGAGAAGTTCTCTTGGGTTTCCGGTGGGAAGGATTTTGGATCTCTCCCCCCCACCCCCGTCCATCCCCCCCCGTCCCAGCTACAGCCGGCTGGGCGGGGGGAGGGGAGAAGCCATGCGGCTGGGTGAGGTAGGGCCTTGGACAGAGAGGGAAGGTGAAGAGGCCCTTGTAGGATGGAAGGGTGGAGGAGCACCAAGAGGAATCGGGCAGCCA
Organism: Diglossa brunneiventris; assembly: GCA_019023105.1. Classification (NCBI taxonomy): domain Eukaryota; kingdom Metazoa; phylum Chordata; class Aves; order Passeriformes; family Thraupidae; genus Diglossa; species Diglossa brunneiventris. The sequence goes on from JAFCGX010000503.1 coordinate 100,796, forward strand.
CCCCCCACATCCCCCCCCCCCCCCAGGAGAGAGGGAGAGCCAGTCTGTGTCTGTGCCACCTTGAAATTTGATATCACGGCCGGCCGAGAAGGAGAAGGGGGGCGTGCAGCAAGGAGGTGCCCGGCAGGGCAGCCTGGGAGTTCTGGACAGGCAGAGCCTGAGATTTTTAACCCTTTCACTGGATGATGGGAACTTTACAAATGCTGATCCTCCTGGAGCTGAATGAGAAGAGAGATAGAGATATGAGGTAAATGGGCCATGAGAGAAGTAGAGTTTTAGGCTGGAAGAGATGATGGAGTGGCTTTTTGCTGGACTTTTCTTGTATAGCCATGGACAGAACCATGTTTCCTTGTGATACAGAGACTGCATCCAGGGGCAGGCAGTGCCCCAGAACCGAGAGTGTTCAGTGTTGGTGCCCCTCGGCCCTGGGAGGGGGAAACAAATCTGGGGGGGGACGTGAGGTGAGACTGTGCTCTTTTTGGAATGGGACAAAGCACCCTTAAAAGGACAACCCTAGAAGCAGCTCTGGTCCATGTTCAGTGGTGACAGCACTGGACATGAAGGGAAGAAGTCACAACGGCAGATGCTCTCTGGGCGGTGCCACGAGTGACATGGAAACACACAAGGTTTCAACAGTGTTTCCAGGGGAAGCCTATGGCACAAGAAGGACTCCTCTCCTCTTGATGAACTGAGCATTGACTGTCTGAAGGGTGATAATGGACCGAGAGTTGAAATTTGGGGGATAGATGTATTGTATCAGAAAATTTGGTGGGGGGAGGAGAAAATGTTTCTGCAAGGTTTTCATTTTTCCTGTGTGTGTTTCTTTTTACTTGTAGTTTAGTTAATAAACTTTTCCTCTATTTCTAAGTAGAAGCCTGCTTTGCTTATTCCTGGTCACATCTCACAGCAGACACCAGGGAGAGTATATTTTCATGGGGGCACTGGCATTGCACCAGTGTCAAACCATGACAGTTAGGAATAGGAGCTGCCCCAAGGAGAAAAAAAGAAATGAACTTTTATCTCCCAAACCCATCTCCCTAGAGGCTCAAGCAGGATTCCTCTGGTTCCCAGAAATACAAAGAAATTGGGCTGAAAAAACCATCTGCATCTATGTGTTCATGCCCAGGATCTTTGCTGATGCCATTTGGGTTTTGCCTTTTTTTTTCTTTTCTATCTTTTCTGTATTCTTTGCACATCTATTTAGAGCTCTGTAGGCTACTCTATTTGTGACTACTTTTCCCAGTCCTTTTCCATGGCCTTTGCCTAAGCAGAAAGACAAACTTCCAGAGCTCCAAGCGCCAGGGGCTAGAAGGCCCCAGTGTTATCTTGGTTCTTCCTGGGACAGACTGTTGGGAGCTGGTGGACTCACCATCCCTGCAAGCCTTTGAAAGAAGACTGCATGTGGCACTCGGTGCCGTGCTTTAGTTGAGGTGTTAGGGCATGGGTTGGACTCGATGATCTTGAAGGTGTCTTGTCTCCCGAGCCAGTAATTCTGTGACTGAGGGAGCTTTTCCTGCAGCCCTGGAAAGAGACTGCGGGGGCCCTTGGCCAAGGACGGGAATCAGGGCTCATGGAAAAGAGGCAAAGGGCTCAAGGTGAAGGCCGAGAGGGCAGAGCTGCCCCAGCGCGGCCCAGAGCAAGCCTCATGTACTCCTCGTCAACCTGCGCCCTCTGCGCTGCCCTTTGCAGCGCCGGTGGCTCCTCTCGCTGCGGGGCTCCAGGCCGTGCTGGGGGCCGGGCCCCTCGTCTTCGGGAAGCGCCGGAGCCTCGGAGGCGACCGGCTGCTGCTGTGGCCGCCAGGGGAGAGCTGCAGCTGCGGCCGCTATGGCCGGCTCCGGCCTCTGCTCCGGCCTCTGCTCCTGCCCTGTGCGCACAGACACGGCCGAGGGCTGCCCGGCAGCTCCCTGCCGCTCCGCAGCGGGCCCGGCCGGGCTGCTGCTCTCTGCGGCCTCTGCCCGCCGCTGCCGGCCCCGCCGCGCTCCCGCCTGCCTCTGCCACAGCCGGGCCCACACGGGAGGCAGCACATTGCGGCCGCCTCGGAAAAGCCCTGCCCGCAAATCGCCCGCCACGGCCTCGGCCTCAGGGCACAGGCTGCCGGCGTCCTCGCAGCTGCGAGCCGGCCCGGGCCGCCTGCCGGCCTCGGCCACAGCTCCCGCCTGTGTCTTCATGGCCACGGCTGCTCGCCACAGCGGGCTGAGCACAGCGAGCGCCAGCAGCAGCTCCTCACGGGCCCAGGCTCCGCGAGCTCCGAGCCCGCCCAACCCCGAATTCCAGCCCTGAGGGCCTTGGCGTCCCAATGCATCCCCTGGGGACAGCAGAGTCGGCCGCTGAGCTCAGCCCATGGTGACAACCACCAAGTGACCAATGGAAAAGTCACCAAATCCTCATCAGAGACAAGAGAAAACTCCCATGGTGCCTGACAGCCTGAAGCAACTGCCTATTTCAAATCATTCCATCCATGTGGGAAAAGAGACTTTTACATTAAAGCAGAAAAGAGTTATCTAAAAGGAGAGCAGGAACAAACAACAAAGTTATTTGGACTGATGCTTCTTGCATCTGTTAGAAAGGCCAAAAAATGCAATCTTTGCTCTTCTGACACAGCTCTCTGTTCATCTGCAGGAGAGTTCCAGCTGATGGAAGGGACAGGGACGAGGATGCAGCCGGCACAGTGCCCAGCTGACAGAGGGATGATCTCTGGCAGTGACACTGAAGGAGAAGAGTTTGCAGGCAGGACAGAAAATGGCTCTTTGTTTCACCTCTTCTTTCAGTGCTACTAAGAAAGGAGCCTGGAGCAAGCTGGGAACACCAGAGCATGGAGCCCTTTCCAGGCAGGGCTTCATCTGCTGCAGGAGCAGAGGGAGCCCAGCAGGGATCAGACACAAAGCAGCAGGGGACTGAGGAGCCCCTGTGGTGGCACTGAGCAGCTCCCGGCTCTGCTCACTGCTGGTGGCATTTTCTATTGAACCATCTCCAAGGGCTTCTGTTGTGCTCCGTGTTTCTAAGGGTTTTCCCCCTTGGGTTTTTTTTGGTTTGTTTTTTGGTTTTTTTTTTTTTTTTTTGGTTTGGTTTTTTTTTTGTTTTTTTTTTTTTTTTTTGCTTGTCTCTTGCACCTTTTATTTCTCCAAATTTCCCTACCATGTCAGCAGCAGCCCCTGTCCAGAACTGGCTGTAAAATATGAGCAAAGCAGCTGGCAACAGCAGTGAGTGGAATCCTGTGGCTCAGGACTTCTTACGCCAGAGCCCTGCCTGTGCCTTATGCTTGTCAGCATCTCCTCCTCTGTGAAAAAACTACCCATCAGTGGAGTTTTTTGCCTAAGAGCTCCTGAGAATCAGTGTTGTGTTGGGATTCTCATGAGTGTATCCATTAAATTCATTGCTAGCAAACAGAAAGTAAGGCCGGGGTAGCAGAGCGGCTGGAAACTGGTCACTCCCTGCAAAGGGCTGGTGTATGATGTGGGAACACCACGTTCCAGGATGGGCGAGAAGGGTAAATGTGCTCAAGGTGCTGCAGGTGAGGTTTGGGTTCACTCAGTGGGCAGTCAGGGGTGGTGAGCACTGGAAGATCCAGCTGCAGTCCCCATCCATGTCCCTTTCAGTGGTGGCTTTAGGGTGTCTGCAGCCTGGATCCAGAGCGCCCTGGGGGGCTCCTGCGGCTGCCTTTGCACTCAGGGTGAGGATGCCCAGGAGCCGCTGAGGTCAGCAGTGAGGACCAGGGCTGGGGCTTGTGGGCTGGCAGGTGTGGCTCTGGGGGCTGTGACATGCCAGAACATGGGTCACTGTCACTGGCCTCTGGAGCCCTGGCAAGCTCTGTGATGTTCCAGGCACAATGGCAAGAGTGGGGAACTGGCTAGGTTAGGGTTTTGCCTGAGCCACAACTTCTAGGCCACTTGCCTAGCAGTAGAGATCCCTAGAGGAACGAGTGAAGGAGGCAGAGAAGGCTTTTCTGCAGTGTAAACACGGCAAATTTATCAGGAGAGGTGGGAGAAAGGTACACGGGACAACATGACCAAAACCAAGCCAAAGTAAAAAGAACTCTCAATACCCCTATGCATGGGCTTTTAAAACCTTTGAAAACAGGGGGTGGAAACTATATAGTAACCAATAAGCGACTCTTGGGGTGTGGTTTTGAGGGCTACAACATATCAGAACAAGGGGAGGAGAGAGGGTTGGGATAGGGATTGAATTTTAGGGTGAGGGACAGGGAACTTTCTGGAACAAAGGGTAGGGTTTGGGCTGATGGATGGGCCAAAGGGGCCGGGTTGTCTTGACAGACAGGGAAAAATCTGGTAAGGAGAGAGGGGATTCCTTGAGGGACACTTGGGTAGGAGGGCATAACACAGGGGAGAAACTAGCTGTAATAACTCGGGGAATGCTTGAACATACCAGAAGACAACAGAACATTTGACTCAATAAACTAACACACTGCAACACAGAAATTCAGGCTTTCAGCAGCTGAGAGGTGGCACTATTAGAACCCACAGCAGCTGGTGAAAGCCATCTCTCTCCTTCAGGTTCCTGCTGTGTGGGAAGGTGCTGTGAGTTGTGGTGGTTGCAATCCCCCTTTGCTGGGAGGATGATCTGTGCCAGGGGAGAGCAGAAAGCTGCCATGGTGAGCAGAACATGCTCAGAGCATTACAGTTCAGAGAATGGCACTGCCCCTGAAGTACAAAAAGCTTGAAAGCATATAGTTCTGTGCAGAATCATTGTACAAATTTTTCTCTTCTAGAACATGCCCGTTTTTGTATTCCGTAGATGAATACTCTGGGTTTTATAGAATACATGGGGTTTTTTCTTAAGGTTTTTGGGAGAACTCTCAAGTTTATTTTTATTTTCACTTTCATTTCACGTCTAGCAAGTATTCAGATTTTTTTTTCTTTTGTAAATAATTAGGGAAAAAATACCCAAGCCTTTTTTAATCCTTTGGGATATTGTGATTAATATTCTTAGAAAGAAAACCTTCTGAACAAGTGTGAAAACACAGAGAGAGGGAAAATTGTATAAAAGTCTCATAGAACAGGGCGTGTAATAAGGACTGCAGAACTGAGTAATTCCTCCAAGGGCAGAATTAATAAGATATGTTGCCAAGAATACCTGCCAAGATACTTCCTGAAATCAAGGGAAATGTGACCTGCAGCCATACAAAGTACAGCCAAAGCAAATGAAAACCTTTAGAAAAGGGGGAATTTTGCCAGTGACATCAGTCTGTCTGGATAACTGAGGGATGCCCATCAACCTTGCACTGCATTCCTCAATATTTGCAACGTCTTTTCTCCCAATTTCTGTTAAATGGATAAGCTGCAGTTGTTTACCATTAACTTAAGCTCTTAGGGGAATTACCTAGTACCGTAAATGTTTTTTTGTAGCTGAGCAGGACTTGAATTTCCCAAATCTTCTACAAAGCAGAAGGGAACCACACAGTTACTTGTGCTAATGTTAATGAAGAGTTTCATAAAAGCAGGTGAATGAGAGCATTGCATTATAAAACATCCACATTCAAGAAAACAGGAGTGCACTAAGAATAAAACATAGGAGGCTAGCATAGCATCAGAACAGGATAAAATGAAATTGCTAGACAGGAAGTGATCTATCAGAAATGAAGTGTATAATTTCTGATACATCGGCATGCATTTGCAAGCTAAAACAGAAAAAGAAGGGCAGAGATAGAAAGGAATGAAGATTTTAAAATTGCACTGTGCAGAAGAGACACATGAACCACCAGTGTAAACACAGCTGAGAGATTTAGCTTGGAGTTGGATTAGAGGGGAATCCATTCACTGAAGGTTTTTGGTGCACACAAGTGCTAAGACTGAGGAAAAAGGAGAAAAAGAAAAGTTTAATTTCTGAAAGCCATTTAGATTCCTGGAAGCATTGTCTAGAGATCTAAGAAGCTAAAGCCTCAGAGAATCTGAACCTAAAACATCCCCAAATGGATTGATAAGGTATTATGGGCACATCACTGCTGTTTTCAGAGTCAATGAAACTGACAATGAGTGTCTGGAAATTAGGAATGCCAACCCAGATTTTATCTCCATTACTTGAAGAACACCTTAATAAGGCACTTTAGGAACTGAACACTAACATTCTCACTCTGCTCTAATTGCTTTACATTTGAATACAGGCTAGTAGAAGGAGAGATCTGGCCTCAATTTCTCCCCAAGTTACCTGTTGCACATTCAGGTTGGGAGTAGATGTAAAATTCAGCTAATCACTCTCTCTGTCCATGAATATTCCAGTAGTGAACTGACATGTAGAAACATCCTTTTTTCTTGGTACCTTCCTAAGTGGTGCCCTAATGAACAGGAGACTTGCATAAATCACCAAAATTGCTGAAATTAATGTTCAATTCCATGGTAAAAGCTTCTGAGAAAAGGCTTGACAGGATCACTGAACAAAGTGAAACTTAGGAGAGAAACATGCATTTTAGCACTGATCAAGGGGAAAGAAGAAGAAATGCTTCCAGGCATTCTTGTAAAAATTCCAAGTGGAAGATCAGGAGAAACACAGGCAGCACAGGAAGAACAAGGCCCTGTCAAATGACCTATGGAAGGTAACTTTGTGCCCCAGCACTGTTAGAGGACATTCCCTGTCATTGGTGCAAGCAGCTGGAGACACAAATACTGATTAATTTGGGGGCCACAGTCTTGGTAAGTGCAGATGTGGTTCAGTAACGTGACATGAGGGAGTTCCCTCAGAGCAACAGAGATGCCTGAAAGAAGTGAACAGCTCACCACAGCCTGGTCCTCTGGGCTGCTTTTCCTTCTGACCCTCCCGGGGAGGCTCTGAGATTTCCTCTTCCCTGATGGAAGTGCAGCTGCTTCCAAGGGAAATGTCCCCACACTGACACAGTGTTCCCTTTGCTTGTCTGCTGTCCCTGTCCAGGAGAGCTGCTCTGCACGGGAGGAAGAGACTGAGGGAGAGCCTGGGAACATTGGTGGCTGCAGTCCCTCCTGCTCTAGTGCTGTTTATGGATGTGTAGAGTTAGACTTGGATAGTTCCAAGTGTAGGGATATTTACATACACTGACTGATATTTGTATAGGGATATTATGAATGTGTATCTAGTTACATTTATGGATGTATGGTATGTGCCCATATATGTATGTATATGTATATATGTGTATATAAAAACATAGATATGTATGCAGTTATTTATATGTGTGCTTATGTATCTAGTTACATTTATGTCTGTGTTCACTTTACATCCCTGCTTTCTTATATTCACAATGTGTACAGTTGTACAGCTGTATAGTTCTACTGTTAAAGTTAGATGGATTTTTATATTGGTACAATGATATTTGTATTTATAGATAGGATTCTTATGTATATATTTATATATGTCTTGTTATATGTAAGATGTAACAATATATATTTATACTGTATATTGTTACGGTTGTGTGTTTACTTCTATTATATTGCAGTGCATATGGATTTGTCTAGTTCTGAAATTGTATTCCTTTAATTCCAGGCCTAGGGTTATTTAGAGAGGGATATTGATATTTCTGTGTTTGTATATGGGCTGTACAGTTGTAGTAGTATGTAATAAATTTAATTGTTAAACTTCAATTGATATTTGCTTATAATTCGTGTTTGTAGATTGTTTCAGTACATTAGTTTTTTAACTGCATTTGATATTTGTAAATATTTACATTGCATGATAGTAGCAATAAATTTCTTTTGTAACCTTAAATTGATATTTTTATGTTGGCAGCGCAGGTGTAGCAATTTATAAAAAAATTAATTTTTTAAACTTAAGTTGAATTTTGTGCCTTTGTTCACTGTTGCAGCATTGCAGGGTGGTAGAAATGCTGCAGCCTTCTTTGAGGTGTCTCCTTCAGAAGCCGCTCAGAGGAAGGCCACGAGAACGGCCATTTCCAGTCCATGTGTGAGTGGACTCATGGACTCACAGATAGCTCAGCGGAGGAAAGACAGGAAGGGTCTTTGCAAGAGATATTCCAGCGAGGGTTTTATTGCATCCATCACGCCAGAGGGACCAGAGACAAAAGAGCAAACCATGTGCTCTGCACGACTCAAGTGTGGGGTCAGTGACCAATGACCTGAGGGCACAGGGGCAGGCAAAGGGCAGGGCCAAGGGCAACGACAACCTGTAGGGAGGATGCGGGATGAATAATTGGGGTGGGCAGTGTCAGCTGGCCAATGGGGGAGGCGATCTGAGGTAGATTGGCAGTAGTGCTGCAGAGCGTCATGGGCTAAGTCCTCTCCATCAGCCTAGGTGGGGAAAACTCTATGATACCGAGTTTGAGGGGGGAGTCAGAGGATTCCACAACTGGCCTGTTTTCCCTTACTATGAAGACTTCCCCAGTGGACCTCTGCAGACACTTACCTAAACAGGGAAACAGGAGTAAAAGCAATTATTACAACCCAAAAAGTTCCTCTAAGAAATGATGGAACCTATCCTGTCAACCCCCATTGTCCAAAAAGTTCATTGATGTCATCTGAGGTCTTCTCAACTTTTAAGTCCTTTGCTTGCTCCTTCAGCTCTGGATGTTTACGTGGATAGATGTTGAGTGCAAAGAAAAGTTGAAGCAGAACATCCTTTAAAAGTCATGGCAGCTGTGTTCACGGGCAAGCAGTGAAAAGCCTATTGCTGCTGGTTTTATAGTGTTACATGCTTGGTGCTATTAGCATTTGTTAGCAGCTCACTCGGTGCTTAGGACATAGCATTGGTTTGCTTACTGAGCTAGCACTTTCAATTCTCTTAGCATTTTTTTTAAAGTTTTTTGCAGCAGTAACCCCAGGGACAATACTGAGGCTGCTATTTTCTTTTTTCTACCTCCAAATCAATTTTGTTTCTGCAGCCAGATTTAAACTGATGGACAAATCTGTTGAGCTAATCTTTTTGGTCACGAATTGTGGTAATGTTAGGTGCTAGCAGAGCAGGCTTCCCCAAGTCACGTGGGTCACTTTGGCCATGGGACCATTTATTTGCTGGTGGGGAGTAAGGTTTCCAAGAGGCTGCATGGGCAAGCAGGGCTCCCTCGGAGGTAATTTCTTGGAAAACAACCTGTAAATAGAATACATCTGCAAGAAAAAAATAAATTGTAATAGGCTGCAAGATTTAGTAAAGACTGAGTATTTGCAAATTTCAATTCACGGATTTGTTACGTCTAGAATACATAGAGAGACAAAATTGTATTTAGTTACACATCCTTTTAGTAAGGCTGTTAGAGAGTTATAGCTCTCGGCTTCTCAATGACTTTAAAGATTCCTTATTCTTAAGACAAATTCACTTGATCTTCTAACTATCATTATAAAAAGGAGACAGAGTTGTGCAGTTAGAATCTAACAGAATTTTGAAAATAGAAAGCATTCTTAAAAGCTCACAAGAAATAGCTATAAAAGAAGCTATGCCTTTTTAAAATTATTTTTTAAATGAGATTACTTGCGTGTGTTTGAGCAATTGAACATTGGTATATATCTTTACATGACATTCACACATATAGAACAAAGAGTCTTATACACTTGTGAAGTTGCTGCAGGTGAGGTTTGGGCTCACCTAGAGGGTAGACAGGGGTGGTGAGCACTGGAAGATCCAGCTGCAGTCCCCATCCATGTTCCTTTCGGTGGTGGCTTGAGGGTGTCTGCACTCTGGATCCAGAGCGCCCTGGGGGGCTCCTGCGGCTGCCTTTGCACTCAGGGTGAGGATGCCCAGGAGCCGCTGAGGCCGGCAGTGGGGACCAGGGCTGGGGCTCGTGGCCTGGCAGGTGTGGCTCTGGGGGCTGTGACATGCCAGGACATGGGTCACAGTGGGAGGTGTGAGCAGGGGCGTTGAGAGTTTTTGCAGGACAATGGACATATGCAACATATGCACAATCCAGCCTTCATAGAAACTGAGTAAGGTCACAATGCCTTTGACGGACACGAAAGGAGAAGGAACACACTCAGAAGCAGACAGTTCAGGATGCAAAGGCAGACAAGAAAACCACAGCAAGATGCATGAAGAAGAAAGACTAACCAAAATTAACTGAAATATTAAAATGCATGCGTAAAAAGGATTTAACCAATCATGTATTAGCTTGAGGCATGAACAATAGAGAACAGTATAAATATAGTTTGCTTTTTGTAATAAATCAGCTTCAACTGATCATATTGATCATGGTGTGATGTCCCGTTACTGATCCTCCACATATTTTGGTGCCAGAGCGAGGGACCCGAAGTCGGGTATTTCACTGCTGTGAGAGATACAGCGACAGCCTTCGGCAGGTGGAGAAGCCGGTCGAAAGTATCCTCGCTGCCCCGGCAAGAAGCAAAGGTGGATAAAAGAGCTCTGATTGTGGAAGAATTGATCTCACCCTGATCAGGTGAGTGGTTAGGGAGGAATGGGGTTGGACCATGAAGGACATGGGGTCCAGAAACTCCTCCAACATATCCTCTCTGAGAGAGAGCAGAAATATGATGCTTCCACTCTGAAGGGACTTATTTGAGGTATTGACATGGGAAGCCCTGGGCGGCATGTTGTGGGATTGTATTGCCTCAGGAGGATGTGAGGCTAAAGAGGCATCTAAGTATGCTACCCTGTGGAAAAACATCTTAGAGGAATTATGGGTGATGAGGGCCAAAAAGAAAGCCGCTGCAGCAGCTTGCATTGCTTTTTCCCCAAGGCCCGATCCTGAGCCACAGGCATTTCCTGCTAGCAGGTTGTTTTCAACTATGTTAGATGTTCCTTCACGCTGCCCAGGTCCCTCTAGCCTGGTTCCACTAACCCAAGAGGAACTCAAAACCTCAGGACCCTCAGATGAGAAACAGTCAGGAATCAGCCTCCCTCAGAGGTTCCAGCTGCCAACCCGAGAATAAAAGTATTGAGGAAAAGGGAGCAGCTTGATGGTGAAGTTTTAGAAATAACGCACTCATCATCTGAAGATGAGGCTGAAGAAGAAAAGACAGATTCAGGATCTGCCTTGGTAGAGGAGGAATTAAAAGCTTTGGTAGACAATTTGCAGAAGTTAGTAATTCAACAAAGTGATCGAGTTGCTCCCCAAAAGGACTATTCTTTTGAAAGGAGGGAGCTGCCAGCTATTTTGAGCTCTGAAAGGGCTCTCGAGGAGTGGAGGGGGAGGCAGAGCTCTAACTCCCAAACTTCCCCTCCACCACAGAAGCTCGGGAGTTGGAGCTAGACCCCGAAATAGAAACAGCACAAAAAAGAAGGTGGGAAGGAGTTATTTCTGAAACAATAATCGAGGGGGCGTTTTCCCCTAGTACTATAGAAGCCTTCCCTGTGGTAACTCAAGCTGCAGGGTGAGGATGGGAGCCATTTGATTGGAAAAGATTAGAAAAGTTGAAAAGCGCCATTACACAATATGGCTTGAAATCTCAATTAGCACAATCGTTATTACAATTCATTTTTACAGCAGATACCTTTATTCCAGCTGATGTTCAGACTCTGGTTAGATTAATCATGCCCCCTCATCAGCAGATTCAGTTTTATAAGAATTGGGAAGGGGCATGTAAAAAAGAGGAAGCAAGACCTTGGGCTCAGGGGGACCCATTGTTTGGAATTACAGCACAGCAGTTATTAGGAGAAGGTCCCTGGTCCACAGCAACTGCCCAAGCCCAAAGTATTGGTGAAGGTTTGCATTTAAGCCAACAACTTACATACAGCTCGATCCTTGCATTGCCTGATGGGCTGCATACTCAGGTTTTTACACAGATACGTCAAGGGGGAAATGAGGACTTTGCTAAATTCGTAGACCACTTGCATAGAGCTATTTATTATCACCCCGATCGAATCCGGAAACAAAGCAGAAACTGTTTAAGATGCTTGCCTTTGATAATGCTAAGACTCAGCAGATTTTAGGCACGTTGCAAAAGGGAGCACAGGTTGTTGACATGCTAGAATTAATGACTAGAACCACAGAGAGACAAAAGGCTGCCTATGTGGCTGCTGCGGTACAAGGCGCTATAAAGCCACTACTTTCAAAATTAGAAAAGAAGGCAGAAGGGAAAAATGTCAGATGCTTTGTGTGTGGGAAAGTGGGACATGTATGGAGTCAATGTCAATCTGTGCCAATAAAGAAATTTTGCTCCATCTGCAAGAAGGATAATCACAACACGAGAGGCTGCAGGTTCCTGGGAAACGAACCACAGAGCACAACCCGACGCGCAAAGACACAAGCTCGGGGAGCTGCATGGGTGGCTCCACCCCCTCTGGAGGACTTTACTCACTCCAATCCGCAACTCCTGGAAGTGCCAGAATGGATGTGGAAACCACAGTAGACCTTGCCATCACTGACTCTGCAGTACATCTGGTAGAGACTAATGTAAAGGGACCTCTGGGGGGGGCTTAGTGCTTTCCTGCTAGGAAGGTCATCTGCAAGCAAAAAGGGACTGAATGTAATTCCCAGGGTTATTGATGCAGACTACCAAGGGGTTATCAAAATTATGGTTAGGACATTTTTCCCTCCTGTATCTATCCCTAAAGGATCACAAGTTGTTCAACTTGTTCCTCTTAAGTCTTGTGTTCCCTGTACAGGATTGAAGGTGATGGGAACAGGAGGTTTTGGCTCCACAGGTAACTCAGAGGTTTATTGGGCAATGGAGATTACGAGAGGTAAACCGCATAAGCAGGTAACCTTGACAAACCCTAATGGTAATTCTATTACCAAGAGACTCACAACTGTTACCGGAGCAGATGTAACAATCATTTCAAGCACTATATGGCCCAAAAATTGGCCAGTAGTCAATCCTGTTTTGGGAATTGCAGGGATTGGTAGAATCCAAGCAACTTGATTAAGGGAGGGAGGTAAGTACCTTTCCTTTCCCAGATGGAGTGAATGTGACAACAAGATCCTGTGCCGTGCAGACTCCCAGAAATTTGCTAGGTTTCATTGGCAGGGATTTATTAAGTCAACTAAAGGTCACAATTGTTATACAGCCTTTTTAGCAGTTGCTGGAGGACAGACGGTGGGTGATCTGAGTGGCCGGTACTAGGACTAACAATCTTTACAGATGCAGGCAAACAATCTAAAAAGTCTGGATGTATGTGGCAGCAAAAGGGTTCATGGAATCAGCCTGTAATTCCTGGGGAAGTAGGAGATACATTGCAAACCTTGGAGTTGAAGGCAGTTATTTGGGCCTTTGAGAATTGGAGCGATCAGGCTATTAACATTGATTCACTGTACATGGTTGGCTGTGCACTGGTGTTAACCCAAGAGCTACCCAACTGTTGCAATTATGGCAAATGGATGTAATACATGTAGCAGAATTTGGCCAGAAGTTTGTGCATGTTTGTATTGATACTTACTCTTGTGTTGTATGGGATACCCCTTTAACAGGTGAGACAGCACATCATGTTGAGAAACATTTGTACCATTGCTTTGCAGTGTTGGGAGTCCCTTCAGCCATCAGGGCGGATAATGGCCCTGCTTATTGTTCTTTAAAGTTTCAACGTTTCTGCAACTTACGGGGTATTCAACATGATACCCGTATTCCACACAACCCTACAGGTCAGGCAATTATTGAGCGAGCCCATCAGATGTTCAAGGGCATGCTGCAAAAACAAAAAGGGGGAATGATACAGTTATCTCCGGAAGAAAGGAGAGCTAAGGCTATCTTTGTACTTAATTATCTCAGAACAACAGGAGATAGGGATGAACCACCTGTTCTTGTGCATCATGCCCTCATACATAGGCCAAGTGAGGAATTAACCTGACGGTATTCAAGTCATGTTTAAAAGCCTGGAAACAGGGATGTGGCACGGGCCAGCCACAGTGAAATTAATGGGAAGAGGTTACACGTGCTTACTTACAGATAAGGGAATTCGCTGGATTCTGGCTAAGTGGGTGAGACCTTACCTAAGTCACACCTGCCAGCTAATGCTGTGTCCAGAAGCAGAACGTCAGCAACAACACTGACTCCAGCTGCAGACGAACCAGATACTCCAGCACCTGACGGTTGAACAACGATTGCACTTTTTTCCACAGCTATTAACAGATGCGAGCCAACTATCTGGACCTGGGGTTACGGTAACCAGTAACGACAGCTTACCACCACTTTCAATACGGGTCTTAAACCAAATTGAATAAGCTTGTTCTGTTCATGGCTATTTTTGCAAACCATGAATCAGGGCCCACTGTGTTACATGCAAAGAGAAGTGGTGGCAACAACTCCATCAGGAAAAGAATCTCTTTATAGTTCACAGAGAAAAGCAAAAATTTAGCTCTGCTAATTTAGCTTGCAATAGATGTTTTGGTATACTTAATAGCCTTAATGTTGAGCATGCGCTAGAAATATTTTTAGGGCCTACTCATAGAAGACAACCTCCCCCTGAACCCCTTAGAGGGATATCTTTACAATGTTGGAATTTTAACCAGGATTTAGCCCTTATTGAAACACAGGAGAAGCAAAGTTTGCTTTGGATTCAATTTCAGTTGGCAAAACAGGCAATAGCAAATCAAATTGTATTGCAAAGTCAGATTACAGCTGCAGAGTGTGGGAGAGGAATAGCAGTGCCACAACAGCATCACGTTTCTGACAGACAGTGGGACGAGGCCAAAGAATAATGGCTAAAGCGTAGATGTGATGAGCAAAGGTGGCGACAATGGCAATTGTCCCTCAAATAATATTGATGATAATCATGACGAAAATAGGAAAAATGAAGGGATTGCATAACATAATTGATCAGTGAACAAATGTGGGTTACATGGGCTAATCAAACAGGGCAGGAATCAGTTTGCTTATCATTGGCTACACCTTCTGATTCTGTTCGTACTTGTTTAATTGGAGTTCCATTAGATTCTATGGAAGAATTTGGACCTTGGACTAAAGCCACACTGCACAAAAATTTAGATGAGGCTTGGTCAAGTGGGTGCACAGTCCAGTGGTGGAATATCCAGGGTGGACCAGCCTCTGCAAATAGGTGTGACACTTTTGGGATTTCAATGAACTCCCTGGGAGCACAAGCTTTTACAATTGCCCAGGGATTAAATAGCACTGTCATGGAGCCACAGGAGCTAGCCATCTTGAGTTCTATGCCAGGCTATTTTTTGGGTATTATTCTGTGGGCTCTGATTTGTTTAGCATCAAAGAGGGACGGCCAAAAAATGATAGCGCTTGGATATCCCCTGGCTCCTCATGGTACTACAATACCACAGATTATTGTAAGAGTTAGGTAAGACCTTTACCAACAGAGCAAGGTGCAGCTAAAATGCTACCTCCTGGGGTTTTCCTCATTTGTGGGGATAGAGCCTGGCCTGCGGTGCCCCAGAAAGCGTTGGGAAGACCACGCTATTTCGGCAAACTGACATTATTTGCCCCTAACGTCCGCCAGATGCTTAACATCAGTCACAAGTCCCAGCGCTCAAGGCGTAGTGTGCATCAGTTGGGCCCTGAATGTAGAGATGAGGTACAATTATGGGGCTCACCATCAGTTATATTGGCATCATTTTTTACGCCAGGAGTAGCCTCGGCATCGGCCCTCACACAATTAAGGCGACTGGCGTGTTGGTCAGGGAAACAAATTAACATCACTTCCCCAGTGTTGTTAAAGCACCACTAATGTTGATAGCATATGCCATGCTGTGTTGCAAAAATAGGGCTGACATAGATTTTTTTATTGCTAGCACAAGGGCATGTGTGTGAAGATTTTGAAGGGATGTACTGCATGAACCTTTCTTCTGATCACTCTGAATCAATTCACACAAAACTTTCGCAACTTAAAGAAAACATGAAGAAACTTACAGTTCTTAATAACTCTTTTGATGGGTGGTTAAAATCTTGGGGCATTCCTGAGTGGCTTAAAGATTTAGTTCACTTTGGCATTATGGTTTTCTGCATTATTTTAGGGATTTTGCTCATTGTACCCTGCTTATTACAGTGTATGCAAAGAATAACTGAATGTGCTATTAATTCAGTCTGGCTTGTGCAAAAAACAAGACAAGGGAATTGCTGAGAATTTTTGCAGGACAATGGACATATGCAACATATGCACAATCCAGCCTTCATAGAAACTGAGTAAGGTCACAGTGCCCTTGAAGGACACGAAAGGAGAAGAACACACTCAGAAGCAGACAGTTCAGGATGCAAAGGCAGACAAGAAAACTGCAGCGAGATGCACGAAAAAGAAAGACTAACCAAAATTAACTGAAATATTAAAATGCGTGCATAAAAATGATTTAACCAATCATGTATTAGCTTGAGGCATGAACAATAGAGAACAGTATAAATATAGTTTGCTTTTTGTAATAAATCAGCTTCAACTGATCATGGCACAATGTCCTGTCACTGATCCTCCGCACAGGGGGCACGGCCAGCTTGGCAGCTGAGGGACATGGTTCTGCTGGCCGTGACATCACAGAGGACAGGTCACACTGGCACCTGTGTCCAGGGGCAGCACCAAGCAGTTGGATTCTGGCAGCCAGTGAGTGCACACACAGGGCGACAGCTGAGCTGGATGGGGGCTGGGAAAGATGCCCTGGGGATTTCAAGCCAGAGGGAGAGCGGGGACCCTCAGGGCAGGGCACTGTCCCCAGGGCTGGGGGAAGTGGGGCTTGGGGCTCTCAGCATGGCAGGTGCCCAGAGAAGCTCTGGGGACATTGCAGGTGTTGCCAGCCCCTTGCTTCCTCCCAGCCAGACATGCTGAGTCCCCTTTCTCCCACCAGGCCATGTCTCCAACACTGGCCTTCATCCTGGCCCTGTTATGCACCCCCAGTGGGTTGAAAGTGGACACGAAAATTGATAAGGATGTGGTCAAGCGGATGCGGGAGCGGGAGGAGTTTCTGCGTCAGGAGATGACTCGGCTCCTGCAGGAGGTGAATGACAGCAACTCCATCATGGAAAGCCTTCTCCTTTCTGCACAGCAGCTGCTGTGGCTGCCTTGGTTCACCAACGCTGGGCAGAAGGTGAATCCAGAAACTGAAAAGAGTGAAGCTGAACGGATGCAGGAGCGCGAGGAGTATCTGCTTCAGGAAATGACTCGGCTCCTGCAGGAGATTGATGGCAACAATTCCATCACGGAAAGACTGTTCCTTTCTGCACAGCAGCTGCTGTGGCTGCCTTTGCTCACCAAGGCTGTTCTGCTCTCTCTGGCCTTCTGGCTGGTCAGGAGATGGAACCGTGGCTCTGCCAGCTGCAAGACGCAGAGGGATCCAGCAGCAAGTGAAAGATTGTCAGGGGAAAGTTCAGCAGCAAGGAGAAGGTCAGTGAGCATGAGAAGGACAAGGGTGCAGACTGGGGTGGCAGCATTTTGGCTGTGCCCAGCCCATCAGCAGTGGGCACATCCAGGATAGGGCTGGAGCGGGCTGTCAGCAACCTGATCTCGTTGGGAATGTCCCTGCTCATTGCTGTGGAGTTACACTGCATGGTCCATAAAGGTCACCCCTAAGCCCAGCTGTTCTGTGTTTCTGTGATTCTGCAGCAGGGCCTGCCCAGCACGAAGGTGCTGCAGGAGCTGGCGAACGAGCTCCTCGGTGTCTGCCGAGTGCTCTCCAGGAGGAGCTTCATGCCACAGCTGCACCCAGCTGCCGGGACGGACACCAGCCCTGCAGCCTGCAGCCTCCAGGAGAACAGCAGCACCTACCGCCCGCTGGTCATCCTGCGGCCACCCCCCGGCCACTCCTTCAGCCTGGAGAGCACGAAGTGGCTGCCAGCCAGGCGCATCCGTGTGGCGCTGGAGTGCCTGTGCTCCGGGGAGCAGCTGCTGGGGCACACGTGCTTTCTGCACGCCTCTGGTGGCCAGCTGCCCACGGATCAGGAGTGGTACCTCATGGACACCCTCTGCACGGGCTCGTACTTGTACGCCAAGAAAGTCGCCCGCTGGGTGCAAACGTTGGTGCTGTCGGCCTGGCTGCTCCTGCCGCAGTCGCGCCACTGCCAGCTCACGGCGCTGCCCTGCGGCAAGTCCTGCAGCTTCCGGCTGAGCGGCGCCTCTGGCCTGCACTGCAGCATCGAGATGGCTCTGGCCGTGCAGCGAGGCTGCTCAGGTGCCTGCCTGGGCCTGGAGTAGGCAGCAGCGGCTCTGCCAGCAGCACCGTGGGGGCCAGAGAGCTGCCATCTCTCAGACTCACTGCCGCGATGGCAGTGCTGCTGAGGTGACAGCATTGCCACCGAAAAGGAGTTGAGGAAGGTGAAGAGAACCATTCCTCATGGGACATTTTTTGTTTTCTGTTAGGATTCTTTAGTTCCTGCTTATGAAATCTGAAAAATGTAGCCAGACCATAATGATTGTAAAACCTCCCAAGGCAGAGCTGGGAAGGTTAACATGATTTCAAATACATAGAGATTTACGTTGAGAAAAATTATACATCCATAGCAATTTTCCTACACCACCTTTTTTTCATAAAAAAAATAAAATGAAGTTCTTTGACTCATATTTGGTGTCCCACCATGTTACTTGTGATGAGAATACAGACAAGTCATAAATTAGTAAATTGTCAATAGAAGCAACTATGGTGGCAATTCAAAATTTCATTGGCTCTCCCACAGCTCCATCTCAACTCTAGGAAGGTTTCTTTAAAAAAGGAAAGAGAAAATTTAGCCCACTACATACCCGTTATTAAAAGGAAAGAAAAGCCTCTTGTATGTATGCCAAAGGGGACAGAGCCTAAGTGAAAAATGATCATCACATCTCGATTTAAAACTGCTGGCAGCTGCCCCGCACTCAGACTGGGTCTTCTGACCTTTAGGGAGGTAGGGAGGTAGAGACATTCCTAGGAAAAGAAAACAACACAAACTTCCCGGGCAAAACCAAGCTGTGTAACTGTATCAAGCTGTGTAACTTGGGATCTTTTGGCCTGGATTCTAACTTGTATTGCGTGAAGTGCTCGCTGCACTGCTCTTGTTGCTTCCCCCAACTTAACAACTACTATGACACTACTTGCAAGCATAACTTAGCATCAGCAGAGGACCTCCTCTTTGTCTTCCTTCTGGGTTAGAACAAAATAAATTTGAAGAGGAATAGTGCCTGAAAATTTGTTCCTCTACAGCTCCAAGTTGATCCATAACAATTCTAACAAAGAGACAGCAAGAGACTATCAACTCTTCCAGAAGCTCTTCTGTGGTCATGGCTGACGGAGATTTTCCTGCAGCCCTGGAAAGGGCTCCAGGGACCCTTGGCCGAGGATGGGGATCAGGGCTCAGGGAAAAGAACCAAAGGGCTCAAGGCAAAGGCTGAGAGGGCAGAGCTGCCACAGTGTGGCACAGAAAGAGCCTCATAATTTTTTTCCTTTTATTTTTTGCTGTGAGGGAATGAAACCAAAGCAATTGGTCTCAGCATGAATTCTGGGACTGCAGAGATCCCCACACATCAAACCCCAGGTGAACCTTTACCCTTAGTAATTAGACCAATCTTGCATTTCTCCCTCACTTACAAACTGTATGAAAACTCTGAGGCAAAGGCTTAGGGATGCCAGATGTGAGTAATGGCCTCTTATAGTGACTGCATCTCTGTGCACTTTGCAAACTTGCGGAATTATTCAAGAGAACTTAGAGAATGAAACAGATTTTGTCTCTCCTATCTCCTCCCACAAAATCCCTGGTGTTTCTGGTCATTCAATGTCTTTTCTTTATGGTAAGTATCGCCGACCGGGGGTCTATGTACAAATCACAAATGGGATGGGACTGCTGTGGAACGTGCCTTGAGCTGTTTTGTTTTTCAGCATCAGTCTCATTCCATGGTTATGACAATGGGAAGATGCCATCAGCTCACATCCCAGGCAGCAGACCAAGAACTTAATGTTACAACTTACGTTATAAGTTTTTTGACCAATCACACAAAGCAAAAGGACATTGACAGTAGTTCTATCCAACCACTACAAGCACACGTATCTTTGGTTAAAACAATGGCTGCTTATTCCGCATACAATACCTGCTTGTAAGCCTCAAAACACAATGCACAGAGCTCCATTATTAAGCTTAGAACTTCCTCATATCTTGCTAGATATACTTTTCTGAAGCTTAGGGACTTATTCTAGATGAGCATTAATACAAGTACCATTGTTCTATTTCTTCTTCCTTTTCTACGTATGTAATTTTTCTGCTGCCAAAACTGATGGCTACTGCTCAGCTTTAATCACAGTTCGACTGCCTGTGAGGCCTGCCTTTCGCAGCTTTCCCAAAACCCTCTATTTTGACAATTCCCACAGAGAGGTACTCTGTTTTCTGACTGTTTCTGTTGCCTTGTTTTGTTTTTGTCACCCTGAGTTTCCTGAGAGGAAGAAACCCCAGGGACAGAAAGCACCATTTCTAGAGCACTGGCAGGGCAAAAATCCCAGCAAAATGAAGCAACCAGAATAAATGGATGAGTGGGTTTCTGGGCCAGGTTTATCTGTGATGGCAAGGTCCTGCACATGAAGATGGAGGTGCAGATTGTCCCGTCGCTCCTTATTCTGCATCTTTCTAGGAACTAGAGGAATCCTGATGGAGCCTGTGAAGCACTTGAGCTTGGAAAGTCATGCTTCACTGTTCTTTATTGTTTTGGGTTTTATTTGTGAGCAGCATCCATTTGTAACATCAGCCAAGCCTGCTTCATTCCTGGTGCCACTCATCATTTCAGTGAAGAGGAGGAAGGAGAGGTTAACACTGTGATAATGACATCAGGACCATTTACTCCATAACTAGCTTAGAGTAGGACTGTAGAGTAGGATTATAGAGTAGGATTGTAAATCAATAAAATTTCAGAAACTTCAACTCATCTGGAGTTCTTAATTCATCCTCTCCAGACGACACTGCCTTTGGAATACGGCCCACGGCTGGTTTTGGCACATCTGTGGTATTTCTAGTTGAGGCAGAAAGGGCAATGGCATTTGCAGGAAAAAGCAAAGGAAGAATGGGGCAGCCCAAACATCCTGTGCAGATTCAGGCATTGGGCTGTGACTCGAGAGCATTTGGGCTTCTGCCACTTGGATTTGTATCCCTAAATGCAATCTCTTTGGCTGGAGGAGAGCCTTGCTCAAGTGAGAAAGCAGAAAGATCAGAGAGGGTGCTCGGGAAGGTCTCCTGTGGTGCAGAGCTGTCAGCGCCTGTGAGGTGAGAGCGGGCCCGGCCTTGGCCGGGCTGGAGCCCCAGCAGAGCCCCGGCAGAGGCCGGAGCAGGCTGAGCCCCGGCAGAGGCAGGCTGGAAGGAGGCCCTTGGAGCTGCAAGAGGCAGCAGCCGGGCCCTGGCTGCCTCTTGCTGGGAGCAGGCGAATCCTCCGCTCTCAGAGCCCAGGGGGCAGCTGGCTGCTCCCGAGGGGAAGCGCAGCCGTGCTGGGCACAGCCCAGCCTGGAGGCATTGGCCGTCTGGAGTGTGCCCAGGAGCAGAGAAAGGCCAAGGGCAGCCGAGGGCCGCTGGGCTGGCTGAGGATTGCTCCTCTTCTGCCGCTGCCCTGTAACTCCTGGCAAAGGTCAGCAGTGTGTGCAGCGCTCTGGGTACCGGGGCAGGGAGCCGGGCTGCTGGGCAGGCTGGAGCACAGGGCAGCCTCCTTCAGGCCTGGCACTTCTGCCAGGGGCAGCGAGGCCAGCGTGAGGCAGGGACAGCTTGGCAGGGCACATCTGCAGGAGCCAGCGCCTCACGCAGCTCTGGGAGGAAGCGCCTGCAATCCTGCACTTCTGCACTGAGCCAGAGCAAAGGTGTGAGATGCTGAGTGTTTGGCAGAAATATTCAGGCCCACCAGGCCAGCCCGCTTTGTGCTGTCTGGCGCACAGCAAGCGCTGTGCAATGCAGCTCTGAGCTGCTGGGAGAGAGGGAATCAGGGATGTGCCTGAGGGTTTTGCTTCAGTAGTGATTAGGAAGGGAGCAGAAGGGTTGCAGTAGGCACTTTGTGTTTTCTTCATTAATTTCTGAAGGAAGGATGCAATGTGTCTTTACTCAGCAAAAGCACTTGGAGGACTTTTTGATCAAATGCTTGTGGTTGATTCCCAGAGTTGGAGGGAGAGGCGATGGGAAGATCTTAAAGCGTAACAAATGGGGCTTTGTCTTGTGAATTCCTTGAGCTTTAACAGGCAGTGCTGAACCCTGTATTCCCCACTGCAGTGCTTAATGTGTGCAAGTGGCTATCCTAACCTTGAGAACAAAGAGAATGGTCCTTCTAAGAAGGTAGCTGGAATGCATTCAAGGGAAGAAAGTGTTTTTAGGATGCTCTTGATTAGTAAAGGAGAATTTGAGGAATGGAGTTGAGAAATTTCTCAAACTGTGTCCAAGACTCTGCCGTATTTGATCCATGTTTGAGCAGATTGACAAGGCAATGAGGAAAAGTATCTTGTTCAATGTGTGGGAACTTTACCCTTTGTCCTGGTTGAGGGAAAATTTGGTGGTGAACTCCTGAAAGGGTTCCTCTAGAAAGCACATTAAATCAGCCCCTCACGCAACCAGTTTGGGAGAAAATAACTCCTTGGAGAGGAGTGGAAAAAACTGTTTATTAAACAATAAAACCTAAACAATAATAAACAATAAAACCTCTTGCTGCTCCAAAAGAGAGACAAACTCACAAGGTCCCCTCCATGGGCTGTGGCTCAGCTCACTGAGTCTCTTATCAATCCCTGTGGTGCTGGAAATGCCACGGCCCAGGCCTGGCCCGGTGGGTCACAGGTGTGAGCTGCCAGTGCTCTTCTGGTGTTCAGTCTGGAGAAGGTCTGAACAGGTCCAAAGAAAAGGGAATAAAAACCGCACAGTCCAGAGAACTTCTTTGCCTCAGCTAGCTAAAACTAACTAAAAGCAAAGGAGAGCTCTGTCCTGCTGTCTGTCCATCCACAGACATCACAGTGCAGGAGCAGGAATGTGGAGCAGTGAGTGCAGTTTCTGAAAAGAAACTCCGTGCTTCTTCTCTCCCCCGCTTCACTCTTGGAACAAGTCTTAAAGGTGCATAACTTATTATTCAGCAAAACCAGAACAGATGACTGGGGATACAAGCATGATATCTATAGTCAAGGCAGGACATCCTTGAAAGAGAAGCAATGTATTGGTCAATGGGTGGGCAGTCAAGCTTTGAAAGGGGAACAGTGCATAATGGAGCCCTTGCTGGCAGGGAGTCGGTATCCTGAGCCACCATGGCCTCATCTCACACGCTGGCCATGTGTGGGCTGATGCTGTAACTGGGAAAATTCCACTCCTGAGCAGGAGTTTGTTTCCACTTACAGGACTTTTTGAAGAAGCATTTCTTCAAAAAGTCCTGTAAGTGCTTTTGCTGAGTAAAGACACATTGCATCTTTCCTTGTGAAAAAAATACAAAACCCACAAATTGCCTACTGCAACCCTTCTGTTCCCTTCCTAATCAGTTCACTACTCAAGCAAAACCAGCTTGAGTATTGGGCGTGGTTCTGGAGTGGAGGGGTGGGAAGGATGAGATGCACAGCGTTTTGATCCAGGGAATGTCCTGGAAGTGCATTGCCTACCTGCCCCTGCTGCCAAGTACCATACGCCATCTCCTTCTCCTGCTCAGCAGATTTTTGGGAATCCAGGGGTTGGTATGTATTATTTGCTTTGCAGGCCCGGTTGTGTCTTAGGTTCTTTTGTGCATGGGTCTCCTCCTGAACCTGTGACAGTGACCGCCAGGGACCTAGAGGACACTCCTACTCTGATGTCAATAAATTCTGAGAAGTGATTGAAATATGTCAGGTAAATTGGGGTAATGTTTAGCCTGTGAGTTTCTACAAAGTATTGAATATGTCTTAATTCCATGGATACAAAGTAGTAAGTGAGATTGCTGGGTGTGCATATGTAAGAGAAGCGATTCCCTATGCACCGAGTACTAAAATCCAGTAACGCCTCCTTTCTAACCCTGAGCTGGCAGCAGGGATCGGGCCCTGCTTGGTAACTTTCATTTTGGCAACTTCTGTTAGCAGGCGAGAAAGGTGAAAATGAAACATTTTCAGCTCTTTTACTTAGGTTCAACTTTTTGGGAGCCAAGGTATCCTGGGTGTGTGCAGAGCAATGCAGCCCCAGAAACCCCTTGGTTTGCCCACAGGTTGTCATGCCTTGTTCCCAGGTGTGCCCAGCTCTGGCAGGAGAAGGAGCCCGCAGCGCAGTGGGCACCGTGCCCTGCCCAGCCGGGGCTCTCTGGCACAGAGCAGCAGCAGCAGCGCCAGCACCGTTCAACCCGCTCCTGCCTTGGCTTCCCCTGGGACACAGAAGCCTCTGGAAATCAGCACTGCCAGTCGCATTCCCAGCCTGGAGCAGCTCCTGCAGGCAGGCTGATGCTGCCAGTTTGACTGCTTCCAAAGGGGAAGAAAGGCAGAGATGTACATGCACTGGAGCCCTGGGCATGTCCAATAAATGTGCAAATATGTGGGGAGATTTGTTAGGAAGGATTTCAGCTGTTATGCCAACAGTGGCTTCTCTCCCGGTTCTGTGCAATGCTGTGGGCCATTTTCTTGGTCTGGTTTCCTTTGCTTGGGTCCCATCTGAGTGCTCAGTTGGGGTCCAAGCTGTAGGTGCTTGGGGCACTCTTGCAGTTACTCTTGGATCCCTTGAACAACAGGCTTTGGCCCACAAGGGGAATTTGTGCTGCTTTGTGACAGAGGAGAACTTTGCAGACTATTTTGTGATTGCTGTAGGGAAGGTTGGTTATTGCTTTGCATAATTCACAGACAAACATAGAACGTTTGCTTTGTGATGTCAGGGCATGGTTTCCACGTCGTCGTGGTGACATCAGAAGGTTGCCTTGGTGCACGGAAGGGCTGAGTGTCAGAGCAGCTGTAGGTCTTGCTGAGAGCGGAAGCATCCTCCTGTGTTAAGAGCCTTTTTTTTCCAACTGTGTGAGCACAGCCTGCAGAGTTCTAGAGAAGTGCCAGCAGGGATGGAGGAAATCAGGGCTGCACTGTTTGGGGCTTATGCAGTTTATTATTCTGCATATTATCTCACTCACCTGGCACGTAAGTAGAGGTTTTCCCTGGGTGTAACCTAAACTGGCTTTTGTATGTCTTCCTGCTTTTTCTTAGTGACTGAGTTTCTGATATTGAAACAGAGAGAACATTAGAATGCCACTAGTTTGGTAAATGTCCTTTCAAGTAGTTCAGCTAAAAGGGGGTGTCAGTAGCCACAGGGGCAGCATTTGCAAGGGAACCTGCAGGGGTTCTGTTCCCTCCACGGGAGAGTTTGTGGCAGCAGAGTCTGTCATTTCCTCAGTTTGCTGGGACAAGCAAGACACCTTTGAAAATGTAGACTGGGAGACCTTCTTGGAGGGCCTTCTAAAAACTCTGCAGTTGTTCCCAGAATTCAGGGAAAGCTTCTTTCTTTCTAAATTTTCTCCTGAAAGGATTTGACTGTCTAACTGGATCTTTTACTGAGTGCTAAAGCAGTGATTCCCTTTGCAAGGAAGTGCAAACTGCAAAGCAGTGAGTGTCTGCTCCAGAACCCTGGAGCTGCTGCTGTGCCGTTTCACAATAGAACTGCTACAGCTCAGGGGGATTTTGGGGCAGCTTTTCCGGGCAACTGGTTCCAGCAAGAGAATTAATGAGAATTAGTGCATACAACTGACTTTTTAAAAGAGTACCTGAGGGAGAGGATGAAAAATGCTGCTTGATATGTTTGGTAGAACAGGAGCACCGAGTGTTAAAGAACATTTGCATTTTCTTGATCATGTTTGTAGTCCTTTACTGGCAAAACAGGGCAAAGCATAGGCACAACCAAGAATATTGTCCTGATCTCATTCTGGCTGTATGAATGAAACGTGTCTTTTTGGAGGGATTTTGTGAAACGGGAAATCATCTCTGTTTGGGTTGACTTGTTCTGTGGGATTCAGCAGCCCAAGCAGTTTTCTCACAGCATCTGGTTCATTTTCCCTTGCCCACTACAGGTCACCTCAGGCATGTATTCATCGGTGCTGATCATGAGGTGAGTGAGAAAGAGAGATTTCATGTTCCTGCTATTTAGGAAGTGAAGAGCCAGCTGTCGGCTTGGCCAGTGGCAGTAGAGTGTAGAAGGCCAGTTGGGGAGCCAGAAAAGAATCCAATTTGATGACTGCAGCATGAAAAACAGAGCCATCACTGCCTAATTCTAAGTTTTCATTTCAAAATTTTCAAGAACTAGAAGCACTGTTTTACAAATAGAACATTGCTACCGGATAATAGGCAGGCTGGAATATTTAAATCAGAGCAATTTGCAGTGCATTTGAATCAGCATATTATAATTCAGTCAGTGCGATTTCAAATCCCATTGCTGTCAAAGTTCCGCATTTCTCCTAAGAAGATGTGGTGTTAAACATGAAAAGAAATGATGTTCTGAATGATAGGTGACAGTCTGTCCTTCATGCTCCTCTCTTGCCACAGCTGACAGAAGCAACAGCTGACTCTCCCTGGGCTCCCGCAGCTCCCAAAGAAGAAGCCAAACAGGAGCAAATTGACGTGAATGAGCGCCAGCCTCCATCAGTGGTCACACCAGAGCCTGAATATCCCGAGCCCGTAAGTGCCAGTTGTGGGTTGTGCTGTCTTTAGTGCAAGGCAGAGGTGCAAGTATTGCAGCAGCCAGCGCTTCCTGTTGCTGGCTGAGGATGCTGAGTGCTGGAGTCCTGCCTGGAGCTCGGGATTTCCTGCAGGCAGCGTCAGCAGAACTTGGCCTTTGACCTGTGATGTTGAGACCCCAAAGGGCTGGTGCCTCTGGGAGAGCATCTGGCTGCTTGGCTCAGGGAAGCTCTATCTCTGGGCTTCTGCAGCGCTGTGGCCAACAGCACGTGTGATAGTACTGGAGGTCACGAGGCTTTGTTTGTTTGTTTTCCCTTTTTGGAATGGTGGGTTTGGTTTGTGAAACTGGTCTGCAGCTTTTTTGCATAATTCTTCAGTTCTACAAAGGCATTTGGGCGAAGTGTCTTTTGACTTTTGAGAAGCTGCAAGGAAATGGTTCTGCTGTTCATGAAGCTGTGGGGGGCCATTCTTATCCCATTTAACCAAAGAGAGAAAGTGAGTAGTTATGAAGCATCCTGGTGAGGCAAAAAAGCATCAATGGGCAAGTTTCTCTTGGTGCATTAAGTGATGAAGTCTGCAGCTTTGGCAAGTGCCTTGCAGTCTGGAGTGGGGGTTAAGCTGCAAGTCCTTGACTGTTTTCTTGTGTTGCTGAGAACAAGAAGGCCGTCTTGAAAGGGTGGATGCTGTATTTGAAGTCAAATGGGCAACTCTGTGGCTGGGTAGCGATTTGGGTACAAAGGAACCCATGGTGCGATAGAAGATCAGATGAAGAAGAGCCAGCCTGGGACCAGCTGTCCAAGAAGGCCAAGGCCATGGTGGCCTGTGCCAGCAGCAGTGGGGCAGCAGGAGCAGGGCAGTGAGTGTGGCCCTGTGCTGGGCAGCGCTGCGGCCACAGCTGGAGCGCTGGGTGCACTTGTGGGCCCTGGGAAGCAGAAAGTCATGGAGGGGCTGCAGCGTGTGCAGAGAAGGATAAGGGAGCTGGGCGAGGGGGTGCGGCACAAGCCCAATGAGAAGGTGCTGAGGGTGCTTTAGTCTGGACAACGGGAGGCTCACGAGGGACCTTCAGGCAGACTTCCATCAATCCCTACATGTCAGTGCTGAGCACAAGGGCTGTTTCCCTACCAAACATGTCCTCATTGCATCCAAGTGCTTCAGACACTGGAGTGGGTGACACTTCCATCTTGTGCCTTGTTGGCTTGTTGGCTTGTTGGTTTGGTAGGAGAGATTTGCCCTGTTCATCTTCTCCTTTTCCAGCAAGCAATGATGATTCTGCACAAGGTTTCCTGCCCTTTTAAAATGCTGGATGGAATTCTGATCCAGTTTGAATTTTGCAAGTCTGCAGCAGCAGTAGCAAAAGCGTTGCTGTTCCTTTCCCGCATTTCCATTTCAGAGCTTTGAAGAACTATAAGCTGCGTTTCACAGAGACAACGTTTCTTGCTGATAGCAGCCTGGGAGGAATATCAAACATATATACATCTAGACTTCTTTCTAGGTGGCCCAGTTTATTTTAGTCTGTGGGACTTAGAAACTTTATGTCGCTACGAAATGTTCGGATTTCTCCTTAGAAGATTCAGTGGTAGATTTGAAGAGAAATAAGGTTCTAAACGATTAGTCATGGCCTGGCCCTCATGCTTCTCTCTTGCCACAGATGACAGAAGCAACAGCCATCTCTCCCCTGGCTCCTGCTGCTCCTACAGAAGAAGGCAAAGAGAAGCAAATCGAGGTGGATGAGCGCCTGACTCCGTCATTGGTCTCACCAGAGCCTGGCTATCCTGAGCCTGTAAGTGCCAGTTGTGGGTTTTGCTGTCTTTAGTGCAAGGCAGAGCTGCAAGTATTGGAGCAGCCAGCGCTTCCTGTTGCTGGCTGCGCATGCGGGGTGCTGGAGTCCTGCCAGGACCAAGGGATTTCCTGCAGGCAGCGTCAGCAGAACTTGGCGTCTGACCTGTGATGTTGAGGCAGCAAAGGGCTGGTGCCCCTGGGAGGGCATCTGGCTGCTTGGCTCAGGAAAGCTCTATCTCTGGGCTTCTGCAGCACTATGGCCAAGGGTGCACGTGGTAGTGCTGGAGGTCACGGGGCTTTGTTTGTTTGGTTTCCCTTTTTGAAAAGGTGTGTTTGGTTTATGAGTCTGTTCTGGAGTTTTCTTGAGTTCGTAAGTTCTGCAAAGTGTTTTGGGCCAGGTGACATTTGGCTGTTGGTACCCTTCAAGGAGATGGTTATGTTGTCCATGAAGCTGTCAGGGGCCATTCTTATCCCATTTAACCAAAGTAAGAAAGTGAGTAGTTATGAAGCATCCTGGTGAGGCAAAAAAGCATCAATGGGCAAGTTTCTGTTGATCCATTAAGTGATGAAGTCTGCAGCTATGGCAAGTGCCTTGGAGCATGGAGCAGGGGTTCAGCTGCAAGTCCTTGATTGCTATCTTGTGTTGCTCAGAACACAAAGCCCACCTAGAAATGGTGGATGCTGTATTTGAAGTCAAATGGGCAACTCTGTGGCAGGAAGCTGCATGGTCAAAAAGAACCCATGGTGCGATAGAAGTTCAGCTGAACAAGAGCCAGCCTGGGACCAGGTGTCCAAGAAGGCCAAGGCCATGGTGGGCTGTGTCAGCAGCAGTGGGGCAGCAGGAGCAGGGCAGTGAGCGTGGCCCTGTGCTGGGCAGCGCTGCGGCCACAGCTGGAGCGCTGTGTGCACTTGTGGGCCCTGGGAAGCAGAAAGTCATGGAGGGGCTGCAGCCTGTGCAGAGAAGGACAGAGGAGCTGGGCAAGGGGGTGGAGCACACGGCCAGTGAGGAGGTGCTGAGGCAACTTTGCCCAGGAAAATGGGAGGCTCACGTTCCATCAATCCCTACATGACAGTGCTCACCACAAGGGCCTTTTCCTAACTAAACATGCCCTCACTGCATCCGAGTGCTTCAGACACTGGAGTGGGTGACACTTCCATCTTGTGCCTTGTTGGCTTTTTGGTTTCTAGGAGAGATTTGCCCTGGTCATTTTCTCATTATCCAGCAAGGAAAAATGCTTCTGTACATTTCCTGCCCTTTTGCAGCCCTGGATGAGATTGTAATCCAGTTTGAGTTTTCTATGTCGGCCGCAGAAGTAGCAAAGGCATTGCTGTCTCTTTCCTGCTTTTCCATTTCAGATCTTTCAAGAACTAAAAGCTGCGTTTTACAGCAATAGCGTTTCTTGCTGATAACAGCCAGGGAGGAATATCAACTTTATACCCCTCTAGAGTTATGTTGAATTGGCCCATTTTCATTTGTTTCGTGGAAATTAGAATCCACATGTGGCTACAAATTGGTCTGATTTCTCCTTAGAAGATGTGGTGGTAGATCTAAAAAGAAATGAGGTTCTAAATGAGAGGTGATGGCCTGTCCCTCATGCTTCTCTCTTGCCACAGCTGAGAGAACCAACAGCCGCCTCTCCCCTGGCTCCTGCTGCTCCTCTAGAAGAAGCCAAAGAGGAGCAAATTGAGGTGGATGAGCCCCTGCTTCCATCAATGGTCACACCTGAGCCTGGATATCCTGAGCCCGTAAGTGCCAGTTGTGTGGGTTGTGCTGTCTTTAGTGCAAGGCAGAGGTGCAAGTTTCAGAGCAGCCAGTGCTTCCTCTTGCTGGCTGAGGATGCTGAGTGCTGGAATCCCACCTGGACCTAGGGATTTCCTGCAGGCAGTGTCAGCAGAACTTGGACTTTGACCTGTCATATTGAGGCCCCGAAGGCCTGGTGCCTCTGGTGTTAGCGTTCGGAAACATATAACCACCAAAATGATCATATGTCGGTGCTTTTATTGAGGAGCTCTGGGTGTTAGGAGTAGGAACCCAAATCTGACTCCGCCATACATTCGAGATTAACATGCTTTTATATTCTATCGTTTTAACTCTCATGTTATTTATGAAACTTATATTGTTCTATTGTATACATAGATTTCAATCAAGCATGGCCCCTCATGATTCCCCTTAAATTTCTAACATAGTTTCTCATGATTCTTCTGATGGTTATACAATAATTATATTGAATTACTAAACAATCATCACCTCTAACAATGATATAATTTATCATACTGCTTACGCAGGTGCAATGATCTGGCAAAACACACATCCTAACATTTTCAAAGTCTATTTTTGTCATTTTCCAGGGCCCCCATTATCACTGGGAGAGCATCTGGCTGCTTGGCTCAGGGAAGCTCTATCTCTGGGCTTCTGCAGCGCTGTGGCCGAGGGCACACGTGGTGGTGCTGGAGGTCACGGGGCTTTTTCTTTTTTTTGATTTCCCTTTATGGAATTGTGTCTTGTGAAACTGGTCTGCAACTTTTTTGCATAATTCTTCAGCTCTACAAAGGCATTTGGGCCAGGTGACTTTTGGCTTTTGACAAGCTGCAAGGGGATGATTCTGTTGTCCATGAAGTAGTGCGGGGCCATTCTTATCTCGTGTGGCCAAAGAAAGAGAGTAGTTCTGATGCCTCCTTGTGACGCAAGAAAACAGAAAGGGCAAGTTTGTGTTGATGCATTTAGTGATGACGTCTGCAGCTTTACCAAGTGCCTTGGAGCCTGGAGTGAGGGTGAAGCTGCAAGTCCTTGAGTGCTGTCTTGTGTTGCTCGGAACAAGAAGGCCATCTTGAACTGGAGGATTCTGTATTTGAAGTCAAATGGGCAATTCTGTGGCAAGAGAGCTGCGTGTTCCAAAGGCCCCAGGGGTGCTGTAGAAGATCAGCTGATTAAGAGGCAGCCTGGGACCAGGTGTCCAAGAAGGCCGAGGGCATGGTGGGCTGTGTCAGCAGCAGTGGGGCAGCAGGAGCAGGGCAGTGAGCGTGGCCCTGTGCTGGGCAGCGCTGCAGCCAGAGCTGGAGCGCTGGGTGCACTTGTGGGCCCTGGGAAGCAGAAAGTCATGGAAGGGCTGCAGCATGTGCAGAGAAGGACAGGGGAGCTGGGCAAGGTGGTGCAGCAGAGGCCCAGTGAGGAGGTCCTGAGGGAGCTTTAGTCTGAACAATGGGAGGCTCAGGAGGGACGTTCAGGCAGACTTCCATCAATCCCTACACGACAGTGCTCACCATAAGGGCCATGTTTCCTTACTAAACATGCCCTTACAGCATCCAAGTGCTTCAGACACTGGAGTGGGTGACACTTCCATCTTGTTCCTTGGTGGCTTTTTGGTTTGCTAGGAGAGATTTGCCCTGTTCATTTTCTCCTTTTCCAGCAAGCAATGATGCTTCTGCAGAATGTTTCCTGCCCTTTTCCCCCCTGGATGAGATTGTGATCCAGTTTGAGTTTTCCACGTCTGCAGCAGCAATAGCAAAGGCGTTGGTGTCTCTTTGCTACTTTTCCATTTCAGATCTTTCAAGAACTAAAGTCTGCGGTTTACAGAGACAAAATTGCTTGCTGATAGTAGCCAGGGAGGAATATCAACCGTATATCCATCTAGAGTTCTGTTGAATTGGCCCATTATAATTTGGTGGGTGGGAATTAGAATCCTTATGCTGCTACAAAATACTCTGGTTTCTCTTTAGAAGATATTTTGGTAGATCTGAAAAGAAATGAGGTTTAAAAGATAGGTGACGGTCTGTGCCTCATGCTTCTCTCTTGCCACAGCTGACAGAACCAACAGCCGTCTCTCCCCTGGCTCCCGCTGCTCCTGGAGAAGAAGCCAAAGAGGAGCAAATTGTGATGGATGAGCGTCAGACTCCATCAGTGGTCACACCAGAGCCTGGCTATCCTGAGCCTGTAAGTGCCAGTTGTGGGTTGTGCTGTCTTTAGTGCAAGGCAGAGATGCAAGTATTGCAGCAGCCAGCGCTTCGTATTGCTGGCTGAGGATGCTGAGTGCTGGAGTCCTGCGTGGAGCTCGGGATTTCTTGCAGGCAGCGTCAGCAGAACTTGGCTTTTGACATGTGATGTTGAGGCAGCAAAGGGCTGGTGCCTCTGGGAGAGCATCTGGCTGCTTGGCTCAAGGAAGCTCTATCTCTGGGCTTCTGCAGTGCTATGGCCGAGGGCAGGTGAAACTGGTCTGCAGTTTTCTTGAATAATTCTTCAGTTCTACAAGTCTTTTGGGCCAGGTGACTTTTGGGTTTTCATAGGCCTCAAGCAGATGGTAATGTTGTCCATGAAGCTGTGGGGGCCGTTCTTATCCCATGTTGCCAAAGAAAGAAAGTGAGTAGTTACGAGGCCTCCTGGTGAGGCAAAAAAGCAAAAGGGGTAAATTTCTGTTGATGCATTTAGTGATGAAGTCTGCAGCTTTGGCAAGTGCCTTGGAGCCTGGAGCGGCGGTGAAGCTCCAAGTCCTTGATAGCTGTCTTGTGTGTCTCAGAACACAAAGCCATCTAAAAAATGGTCGATGTCTTATTAAGAGTCAAATGGGCAACTTTGTGCCTGGGGAGGTGCATGGGTTAAAAGACCCCAGGGGTGCTGTAGAAGATCAGCGGAAGAACAGCCAGCCTGGGACCAGGTGTCCAAGAAGGCCAAGGGCATGGTGGGCTGTGTCAGCAGCAGTGGGGCAGCAGGAGCAGGGCAGTGAGTGTGGCCCTGTGCTGGGCAGCGCTGCGGCCACAGCTGGAGCGCTGTGTGCACTTGTGGGCCCTGGGAAGCAGAAAGTCATGGAGGGGCTGCAGCGTGTGCACAGAAGGACAGGGGAGCTGGGCAAGGGGGTGGATCAGAAACCCAGTGAGGAGGTGCTGAGGGAGCTTTAGCCTGGACAATGGGAGGTTCTTGAGGGACTTCCAGTCAGACTTCCATCAATCCTTACATGATAGTCGTCAGCAAAAGGGCTGTTTCCCTACGAAACATGCCCTCACTGCATCCAAGTGCTTCAGACACTGGAATGGGTGACACTTCCATCTTGTGCCTTGTTGGCTTGTTGGCTTTGTAGGAGAGATTTTCCCTGTTCAGTTTCTCCTCTAGGAGCAAGGAAAGATGCTTCTGCAGAATGTTTCCTGCCCTTTTGCAGCACTGGATGAGGTTGTCATCCACATTCACTTTTTCACATCTACAGCAGCAGTAGCAAAAGTGTTGCGGTTGCTTTCCTGCTTTTCCATTTCAGAAGTTTCAAGAACTAAAAGCTGCGTTTTACAGAGACAATGTTTCTTGCTGATAGCAGCTAGGAAGGAATATCAGTCTTACATCCATCTAGAGTTCTGTTGAATTGGCCCATTTTAATTTGTAGCCTGGGGAATTGTAATCGCTATGTGGCTACGAGATGTTCTGATTTCTCCTAAGAAGATGTGGTGGTAGATCTGAAAAGAAATGAGGTTCTAAATGATATTTCATGGCCTAGCCCTCATGCTTCTCTCTTCCCATAGCTGACAGAACCAACAGCCATCTCTCCCATGGCTCCCGCTGCTCCTGGAGAAGAATCTAAAGAAGAGCAAATTGAGGTGGATGAGCGCCAGCCTCCATCAGTGCTCACGCCAGAGCCTCGATATTCCGAGCCCGTAAGTGCCATTTTTGGGGGGTTGTGCTGTCGTTAGTGCAAGGCAGAGGTGCAAGTATTGCAGCAGCCAGGGCTTCCTGTTTCTTGCTGATGCTGCTGTGTGGTGGAGTCGTGCCAGGACCTAGGGATTTCCTGCAGGCAGCGTCAGCAGAACTTGGACTTTGACCTGGGATGTTGAAGCCCCAAAGGGCTGGTGCCTCTGGAAGAGCATCTGGCTGCTTGGCTCAGGGAAGCTCTATCTCTGGGCTTCTGCAGCGCTGTGGCCAATAGAGGACGTGGTAGTTCTGGAGGTCACAGGGCTTTGTTTGTTTCTTTTCCCTTTTTGGCAAGGTGTATTTGTCTTGTGAAACTGGTCTGCAGTTTTCTTGAGTTCTTCTTCAGTTCTGCAAAGTCTTTTGGGCCAGGTGTCTTTTGGCTTTTGACAAGCTGCAATGAGATGTTTCTGTTGTTCATGTAGCTGTGGGGGGCCATTCTTATCCTGTGTGGCCAAAGAAAGAAAGTGAGTAGTTATCATGCCGCCTGGTGAGGCAAAAAAGCAGAAGGGGCAAATTTCTGTTGATGCATTTAGTGATGAAGTCTACAGCTTTGGCAAGTGCCTTGGACCCTGGAGTGGGGGTGAAACTGCCAGTCCTTGACTGTTGCCTTGTGTTGCTCAGAACATGAAGGCCATTTAGAAATGGGGGGTGCTGTGTTTGAAGTTGTCATGGTTTGACACTGGCACAATACTAGTGCCTACATGAAAATACTTTTTCTTTGGTTTCTGCTGTGAGATGTGACTAGCAATAAGCAAAGCAGGCTTTTACTTAGGAATAACGGAAAGTTTATTTACTAAAGTACAAGTAAAAAGAAACACACAGGGAAAATGAAAACTTCACAAAAACATTTCTTCCTCCTCCCTCACCAAATTCCTCTAATCATCCATCTCCCAAATTTCAACTCTCAGTCTATTACTACTTTTCAGACAATCAATCTTCAGTTTATCAAGAGGAGAGGAGTCTTTTTTGTGCTATAGGCTTCCTCTGGAAACACCGTTGAAACCTGGTGTGTTTCTGTGTCACTCGTGGCACTGCTTGGAGTACATCTGCCGTCGTGACATCTTCTTTTCTATGTCTACTGCTCTCACTACTGAACATGGACTAGAGCTGCTCCTAGGGTTTCCCTTTTAAGGATGCTTTGCTCAGTTCAAAAAAAAACACAGTTTCTCACTTTCAGGACAACAGTCGCCCCCAAATTTGTTTGCCCCCTGGGGCTGAGGGGCACCAACACTGAACTTTCTTGGTTTTGAGCCATCGCCTCCCCCCTAAATGCAGTCTCTGTGTCACAGGGGAAAAAAATGGTTCTGTCTATGGCTATACCCAACAAGTCTAGCTAAAGACTACCCCATTATCATCTCCAGCCTAAAACTTTTCTCTACTTCTCTCGTGGCCCATTTCCTCTTATCTCATATCTCTATCTCTCTTCTCATTCAGCTCCAGGAGGATCAGCATTTGCAACGTTTCCATCATCCAAGGAAAGGGTTAAAAACCTCAGGCTCTGCCTGTCTAGAACTCCCAGGGTTGCCCTGCTGAGCACCTTCTCTCTGCACCTTCCCTTTCTCCTCCTTGGCCGGCTGTGCTATCAAATTTCAGGGTGGCACAAGCACAGGCACCGGCTCGCTCTCTCTCTGGGGTGGGGGTGCCCGATGCCTCTCAGTGCTCCTCTACTCTTCCATCCTCAGGGCCTTAACCCCTCTCTGTCCAAGGCTCAGCTCACCTCACGGCCGCATGGCTTCCCCTGCCCCGCCCAGCTGGCAGCTGGGCAGGGGAAGCTCTGGACTCTTCACTGACCGGAACTCAAAGAGGGCTTCTCCCACGAGAGCTCTGCTTTTGAACTCCTGTGTTCTCAGTGCTGTATCCAATGCCTCAGTGGCCAAACCAGGCGCCAATATTGATCTGAACACCTAATTGGTGACCTCAGCATATCCCAGAAAACCCACTTCCTCTCAAACCATGACAGAAATGAAATGGGCATCTTTGTATCTGGGGAGAAGTGTGGGTCCAAAGGCCCCAGGGGTGCAGTAGAAGATCAGCTGAACAAGAGGCAGCCTGGGACCAGGTGTCCACGAAGGCCAAGGCCATGGTGGGCTGTGTCAGCAGCAGTGGGGCAGCAGGAGCAGGGCAGTGAGCGTGGCCCTGTGCTGGGCAGCGCTGCGGCCACAGCTGGAGCGCTGGGTGCACTTGTGGGCCCTGGGAAGCAGAAAGTCATGGAGGGGCTGCAGCGTGTGCAGAGAAGGACAGGGGAGTTGGGGAAGGGAGTGGATCGGAACCCAGTGAGGAGGTGCTGAGGGAGCTTTAGTCTGGACAATTGGAGGCTCACGAGGGATCTTCAGGCAGACTTCCATCAATCCCTACATGACAGTGCTCACCACAAGGGCCTTTTCCTAACTAAACATGCCCTCACAGCATGCAAGTACTTCAGACACTGGAGTGGGTGACACTTCCATCTTGTGCCTTCTTGACTTTTTGGTCTGGTAGGAGAGATTTGCCCTGTTCATTTTCTCCTTTTCCAGCAAGCAAAGATGCTTCTGCAGAATGTT
Organism: Diglossa brunneiventris; assembly: GCA_019023105.1. NCBI lineage: Eukaryota > Metazoa > Chordata > Aves > Passeriformes > Thraupidae > Diglossa > Diglossa brunneiventris. The sequence goes on from JAFCGX010000503.1 coordinate 137,103, forward strand.
TCCTGCCCTTTTTCAGCACTGGATGAGATTGTCATTCAGTTTGAGTTTTCTACGTCTGCAGCAGAAGTAGCAAAGGCATTGCTGTCTCTTTCCTGCTATTCCATTTCAGATCTTTCAAGAACTAATGGCTGCGTTTTACAACAATGACGTTTCTTGCTGATAGCAGTTAGGGGGGAATATCAACCTTGTGTCCATCTAGAGTTCTGTTGAATTGGACCATTATAATTTGGTGGGTGGGACTTAGAACCCATATGTCTCTATGAAATGTTCTCATTTCTCTTTAGAAGATGTGGTGGTAAATCTGAAAATAAATGAGGTTTAAAAGATAGGTGACAGCCTGTCCCTCATGCTTCTCTCTTGCCACAGATGACAGAACCAACAGCCGTCTCTCCCTTGGCTCCCGCTGCTCTTGGAGAAGAAGCCAAAGAGGAGCAAATTGAGATAGATGAGCGCCTGACTCCGTCATTGGTCACACCAGAGCCTGGATATCCTGAGCCTGTAAGTGCCAGCTGTGGGTTGTGCTGTCTTTAGTGCAAGGCAGAGGTGCAAATTTCAGATCAGCCAGTGCTTCCTGTTGCTGGCTGAGGATGCTGAGTGCTGGAGTCCTGCCAGGACCTAGGGATTTTCTGCAGGCAGTGTCAGCAGAACTTGGACTTTGACTTGTCATGTTGAGGCCCCAAAGGGCTGGTGCCTCTGGGAGAGCATCTGGCTGCTTGGCTCAGGGAAGCTCTATCTCTGGGCTTCTGCAGCGCTGTGGCCAAGGATTCAGGTAGTAGTGTTGGAGGTCACGGGGCTTTTTTTGTTTGATTTCCCCATTTCAAATGGTGCCTTGTGAAACTGGTCTGCAGTTTTCTTCAGTTATTCTTCAGTTCTGCAAAGTCTTTTTGGCC
>JAFCGX010000504.1:0-137020 GCA_019023105.1 Diglossa brunneiventris
TCCTCCCAGTGCAGCTCACCCTCCTCCTTGTCCTCCACCTCCATGTCCTTGTCCTCGTCATCCTCCTCCTTGTGTGGTTGACCTCCCCCTTCCTCCTCTCCTTCCTCCTCGTCCTCATTCTCTCTCCATGTCTTCCTCTCCTCCTCATGAACTTCCTCCTCTTCTTCGTCTACCTCCTCCGTTCCCTCCTCCTCATCCTCCTCCTCCTTCTCTTCCTCCACCTCCTCCTTGTCCACCTCATCCTCCTCTTCATTCCCTCCTCCACCTCCTCGTCTTCCTCCTCATCCTTCTCCTCCACCTCCTCCTCATTGTCCTCCTCCTCCTCATCCACCTCCACATCCTTGTCCTCTTCGTCCTCCTCTTCCTCGCTCTCCTTCTTCTTGTCCTCCTCCTCTGCCTCCTCCTCTTCAGCCACCTCCTCCATGTCCTCATCCTCCTCCTTCTCCTCCTCGTGTTTCCTTTGCACCTCCTCCTAGTCCTTCTCCTCTTCGTCCTCCTCTTCTCGTCCTCCTCCTCTTTCTCCTTGTCTTCCCCCTTCTCCTCCTCATCGTCCTCATTGTCTGCCTCCTTGTCTACCTCCTCCTCCTTCTTCTTCTCCTCCACGTCCTCGTCCTCCTCCTCCGCATCCTCCTCCTTGTCCACGGCCTCCTCCTCCACGTCCCCGTACTCATCCTCCTCATCCTCCTCTTCCTCGGCCTCCTCCTCCTCCTGTTCCTCCTTGTCATCCTCCTCCTCCTCCACCTTCTCCTCGTCATCCTTGTCCTCCTCCTCCATGTCCTCCTTTGCCTCCTCCATGTCCTGGTCCTCCTCCTACTCCTTCTCCTCCTCTACCTCACCTTACTCCTCATCCTTGTTCTCCTCATCCTCACCTCATTTTCCTCCTCCTCCTCCTGCAGGTCCTCATCCTTGTCCTTGTTCTGTCCCTCCTCCTTCTTCTTGGCCTCCTCCTCCTCATCCTCCTCCTTGTCCTTGTTGACCTCCTCCTCTTCCTCTCCCTCCTCCTCGTCCTCATCCTCCTCCATGTCTTCCTCCTCGTCCTCGTGCGCCTCTTCCTCGTCTTCCTCCTCGTCCTCCTCCTCGTCCTCCACCTCCGCTCGTCCTCCACCTCCACCTCATCCTCCACCTCCTCCTCGTCATCCTCCTTCTCATCTTCCTACTCCTCGTCCTCCTCCACCTTGTCCTCCTTCTCCTCATCCTCCATCACCTCCTCCTCCTCATCCTGCTCCTCATCCTTGTCCTCTTCCTCATCGTCCTCCTCCTCCTCATCCTCTTCCTCCTCATCCTCCTCCTCTTCCTCCTCGTCCTCCTCCTTGACCTCCTTGTCCTCATCCTAGTCCTCCTCCTCCTCAACCTCCTCCTCATCCTTGTCCTCTTCCTCCTCCTCGTCCCCCTCCTCATCCCCGTCCTCTTCATCCTCCTCCTCATCCTCCATCTTGTCCTCTTCCTCCTTCTCCTCGTCCTCATCCTCCTTGTCCTCCTCCTCCTCCTCTATGTTCACTTCCTCCTTCTCCTCCTCCTCCTCCTCCTCCTCCTCATCATCATCCTCCTCCTTGTCCTCCTCCTCCTCATCCTCCTCCTACTCCTGCCTGTCCTCCACCTCCTGCTCCTCATCCTTCTCTTCCTCCTTGTCCCCTTTCTCTCCTCCTCCTGGTCCTCCTCCACCTTGTCGTCCTTGTCCTCCTTGTCCTCCTCCTCCGCCTCTTCCTCATCCTTCTCCTACTCTTCCTCCTCCGCCTTATCGTCCTTCTCCTCGTCCGCCTCCTCCTCATCCTCCTCTTCCTCATCCTCCTCCTCCTCATCCTACTCTGCCTCAACCTCCTTCTCCTCATCCTCCTCCTCATCCTCATCCTCCTCATCCTTCTCCTCCATCTCCTCCTCATTGTCCTCCTCCTCCTTATTCGCCTCCTCCATGTCCTCATCCTCCCTCTTCTCCTCCTCCTCCTCCTCCTTGTTGTCTGCCTCTTCGTCCTCGTCCTCGTCCTCCTCCTCGACCACCTCGACCTCATCCTCCTCCTCAGCCTCCAGTTCCATGTCCTTGTCCTCCTCATCCTCCTCCTTGTCCTTGTCGACCTCCCGCTCCTCCTTTACCTCCTCCTCATCCTCATCCTCCTCCATGTCTTCCTCCTCTTCCTTGTCTACCTCCTCCTCCTCCTCGACCTCCTCATCCTCCTCCTCGTCCTCCACCTCATCCTCGTCCTTCTCGTCCTCCTCCGCCTCATCCTCCTCCTCATCCTCGTCCTCCTCATCCTCTTCCTCCTCCTCCTCGTCCTCCTCCTCATCTTCGTCCTTGTCCTTTTTCTCCTCCTCCTCATCCTCCTTGTCCTCCTTGTCCTCCTCCTCCTCTTCCTCCTTTCCTCCTTATCCTCCTCCTCCATCTCCCATCTCCTCCTCCTCCTTGTTCCCCTCCTCCACCTCCTCATCTTCCTCCTCATCGTCCTCCTTCTCCTTATCTTCCTCCTCCATATCCTTGTCCTCTCTCTTCTCCCCCCCCCATCCTCCTTGTTGTCTGCCTCCTCGTCCTCCTCCTACTCGTCCTCCTCATCCTCTACCTCCTTCTCCTCCTCTTCCTCTTCCTCCTCCTCCTCATCGTCCTCCTCCTCCTCATCATCCTCCTCCTCCTCCTCATCCCCCTCCTACTCCTGCCCGTCCTCCACCTCCTGCTCCTCATCCTCCTTCTCCTCCTTGTCTTTCTTGTGCACCTTCTCCTAGTCCTTGTCCTCTTCATCCCCGTCCTTCTCCTCTTCATCCTCCTCCTCTTTCTCCTTGTCCTCCCCTTCTCCTCCTCGTCCTCTTAGTTGTCTGCCTCCTTGTCTACCTCCTCCTTCTCCACGACCTTGTCTTCCTCCTCCGCATCCTCCTCCTCGTCCACATCCTCCTCGTCCACGTCCTCGTACTCATCCTCCTCGTCCTCCTCTTCCTCATCCTACTCCTCCTGATCCCTCTTCTCATCCTCCTAATCCTCCTCCTCCATGTCCTCCTCCTACTCCTTCTCCTCCTCCTTGCCTGCCTCCTCGTCCTCTTCCTCCTCATCCTCACCCTCATTCTCCTCCTCCTCATCCTCCTCCTCCTGCACGTCCTCGTCCCCGCCTTCTTCTTGTCCTTTTCCTCATCGTTGTTCTCCTCAACCTCACCCTTTGCCTCCTTTTCTGCCTCCTCCTCCTCCTCCACATCCTTGTCCTCTTCCTCCTCATCCTCCTCATCCTCCTCCTCATCCTCCTCCTCCTCCCCCATCCACGTCTTCTTCCTCCTCCTCCTCCTCTTCCTTGTTCTCCTCCTCGTCCTCCTCGTCCTCCTTGTCCTTGTCCTCCTCATCCTTGTCCTTATCCTCCTCCTCCCTTTCCACCTTCTCTACTTTCTCCTCTCTTCTTCATCCCCTTCCTCCTCATCCTCCTCGTCTTCCTCCTCCTTCTCATCCATAGCTTCCTCTTCCTTCTCATCCTCGTCCTCTTCCTCCTCATCATCCTCCTCGTGCTCCGCGTCCTCACCCTCCTCGTCGACAGGACAGGATAATTTCCCCTCCCTCTGTTCTGTGGGAGGATGAAGCCCAGCTGCCCTTCTGGTGCCTCCTCCTCTCCTCAGCTGAGGATGTCAAACTCCCCAGGAGCAGGAAAATCCCCATTCCCTGTTTCCTTGTGGCTGCAGCCTGGAACATTGACTCAGAACAAAGAACTTTCTGACAGCCCTGCTGAATGACACTGGGAGGAGGTTTATGAGAAAGGGAGGAAATTGTGTTTTGATAGGAAATCAAGTTACAAGATTATTTCTTTCTGTCCCATTCATTTTCAGTCAGTTCCAGTTCTGTTTTTCAGAGTGCCACCTTCTCAGCTGATTGTGTTTGTGTCCTCCCTTCCCTCCTGTCTCTCTTTACCTGCTCTGTTTCTCTCTCATGTCTCCTTTGACCCAGGGCAGCTCCCACCAAAGACCCTGCCCTGATTTCATTCCCAATCCAGGAGCTACAACAACCATGGCTGAAGCTATGAGGACTGGCAGTGAAATGTCACTGTAGGATCTTGCTTCATTTGGCTTTTGGCTCCTTCTTAAGAGCTTTGACTTCCAGGACAGGAACATCTTTTCCTGGCTGGGAACTGGAATTCCAGCCCCTGGCAGTGTGTGCCATGGATCCCAGAGGGGCATTCCCGAGGCTCCCAGGGTGCTGCTCCTGCCGTGCCTCCCAAGGAGCTGTGCAGGGCCAGGGGACAAGGTCCAGCAGCTCTGTTGGTTCTGCAGGGCCACAACGGCTCCTGGTTCCATGAGTTTCCCTACTGCCAACAGCGGTTCCTTGGTTCCCATGATGCCCTGCTGTGTCACCATGGATATTTGGTGCCATGAAGTTCTTCAGTGTCACAATGGCCTCCCTCGCTCCATGAGCTTCCGCAGTGTCACAGTGGCCTCCTTGGATGGGCAGTGTCACCATGGACCATTGGCTCCATGCAGCCCCGCTGGGTCACCATGGACTCCTTGGTTCCATGAGGTTCTGGGGGTGTCTCCATGGTCTCCTTGGATCCACAGTGTCACAATGGAGCACTGGATCCACGTGGCCCTGCTGTGTCACCATGGCCCCTTGGTTCCATGGCACCCCAGGGTCACAATTGACTCCTTGCTTCCATGTCACCCCCTCAGTGCCAAAATGGCCCCTTCATTCCATGAGGAACACAAAAGTTTTGTAGAAACATTGAGCAAATCCTGCTTAACACAGCTGGGAACATCTGTTTGCATTCAAGAGAGAGGTTAAAGGTGAGGATGGCACCAGCAGCTTCCATCTGCAACAGAGATCCAGGAAAAGGACAGGGACAGAGAATTCAGCTGCAAGACTCAGAGAATTCTGCTTCCAGAGATCATTTCTGCTCACACTGTCCCTTGGAGAAAGGTGACACCATTCCAGGCAGCCTGGACTGAGCAGGTGGCTCCTGAGTGCGGTTTGTTGTTCAGGAAACCTGCTCAGGCTTTTCCATTCTTTCCTTCCCAACAGGAAAACTTCTCCTGGGCCTGTGTGCAGGCAGAGCCCTGAGGAGAGCAGGTGGGACATTGTGCAATGGGCTGGGACATGGAGCTGCCGAGCTCAGGGGACAAGGTTCTGCTGCAGGGCACAGGGATGTCAGTCCCAGGTGGGCCATGTCAGACATGGTGAGGCTGGGGGTGAGGTGCAGCTTGTCCAAACAGGGTCAGCCCTCAAGGAGCTCGTTCTTCTCTGCGCCCAGACCTCCTAAGGAGACATTCAGCATCAAGATCACCTGGGGAATGCTTCTATCAGCTCTTCTCTGAACTGAAAAATAAAAAAATACACACTTGATTAAAGAAGAAAAGTCATGAGGTGCACTTTAAATTTCCTCCTTACAAGAATTCCAAACTGATTCCAATCAGCTGCACAAGCCCTGGAGACTTGAAGACCACTGAAGGAAGACAAAGAACCCTCAAGAGCTTTCTGTATTTTGATGATCCCCACGGTGGATTTGGGGCTGAGTCCAGGACTCTCAGGCACTGGGAGAAGGTTGGAGAAGCTGCTCAAGGAGTCAGAAGCAAAACTCCAAGTCCCTTGGAGCATCACTGGGCCCCCCTGAGGGCAGGGACTGCCAGAGGCTCCCCAGGGGCTGCTGAGAGCAGATCCTTGAGGCCAGGATTGCAGGGAGCCAAAGGCTCTGGGCAGGGAACTGCAATGCTGAGCAAGGTCTGGGCTGGTGGGGGGAAGCAGAAAGGCCAAGCCCTGAGCCCAGCCTGGGCCAGCAGGGCCTGTCCCTCACGGGTGGCTCGGGGCTGTTTGTGGGGCACTGGGATGTGAGGGGCAGCAAGGACAAATGTCATAAACCTGTGTGACACTGCAGATCCTCATGGAACCAAGGGGCCAGTGGGACACTGTGGGAAGTTGTGCAACCAAGGGGATCATTGTGGCACTGCTGGGGCCCATGGAACCAAGGGGCCAGTGTGACACTGGGGCCTCATGGAAACAAGAGGCCATTGAGACACTGTGGGGCCTCTTGGAAACAAGAGACCATTGTGAGCCTGCAGGGCTGGAACACCCCACAACACTGAAATGCTGGGGGTAACCAAAGGTTCCTTTCCTTGAATTTGGTGCACAGGAGAAACACCAACCAGATATTCTCAACATGGCCAGATGCAAAGAATATTCCTGGTAGGAAGGGAGCCACAAGGATCATCAAGTCCAGCTCTTAAGCGAATGGCCCACACAGGGATTGAACCCACAACCTCAGTGATACCAGCACCATGCTCTAACCAACTGAGCTAAGAGGTCAAAATGACACCAAATTTTACTGGCAAAATATAGACAATCAAGGAACTTTGGCAAAGGGTTTAATACAACATCCACTTAAACATAAAACTCCTATCATAGCATTAACTTCATTAACTTAGCCCATTTAACCTGACAACTTTTAACCCTGAAGATATTTAGTTACCCAAAAAATGTTCCAGGTAAGTAGGATTAGAAGGAGAAGAAACAGACACCATCAGAAAGACAGAAGATCCATAGAAAGACACACACATAGGCACCAACTGCTTGGGCTCCAGCATCACCAACAGAAGAACCCCAGCAGAAGGCAGGAACCAGACCCTGGGCTGGCCTCGTGCTCCGGCTTTTAACCCCCTGGGCCTTCATGGGCCCGCCCCTGGGGTGGGACTGCCAGTTGCTTGTCCAATCAGAGCCAGGGTAGCACCAGCTGCTGGTGTGTGATTGATTGATTAACAGCTGGGCCAATCAGAGCAGGGTTAACATCACCCCTGCTGTGTGATTGACAGCTCTGCCAGGCCAGGGCTGGGGCGGGGCTCTGTCCCACCACAAACCAAGGCCTGACCCGGCCCTGGCCCCACACGGGCATTCCGAGCATCCCAAGGTGTCTCGGGACATCGATCTCATCCAGCCTCTGACAGCGACCACGGTGACACTACGGAACCTCATGGAGCCATGGGTCAGTTGTGACAATGGAGATCCAAGGAAACGATGGTGAGACTGTGGAATCCAGGAATCATGGAATCAAGGAGACCATTGTGCAGCTCAGGGGCCCTATGGAAGCAAGGATCAGTGATCAAACTGTGGTTTGATTGTGATTGATTTAAAATAGAAACAAGGAGCCATTGTTTCACAGCAGGGCTGTGTGGGGCCAATGGACCCTTGTGACTCTGTTGGGGCTCATGAAACCAAGAAGCCATTGTGACACTGCCAGACCTCATGGAATCAAGGAGACCATTGTGACAGTGCTAGGACCCATGAAGTCAATGGAACATGGGACAGGTCTGCCTGGTTTTGCCTCCTGGGGGCTGTCTGACAGGTCCCACTGAATTTGACATGTCAAGGGCCACTTCCCATCTGACCGTGACGCACTGGGGCTCTGGGCTTTTATTCCTATGGGAAAGAACTGTCTTTCTTGTCTAGGCACCCATGGCCAAAATGGGGATTCTGTGTCTAAAATTCTCTATATCCAAGGGTTACTCCCAGACAAAATCTGCCCGTACAGCCAAGTCTGGCTAGACTTGGCCTCTGGTGACTGCCTCTCATCTGCCCCTGCACCACTGGGGCTCACTTGTTTCCTTCCTATGGAGACCATTGTGACACTGCAGAGTGTTGTGGAACCAATGGGCCATGGTGACACTGCAGGCCCTTGTGGAACCTGTTCCACTGTAGGAACTTGTGAACCAAGGGGAACATTGTGACCCTGCAGGGTACCATGGAACCAAGGGGCCACTGTGACACTGACACTGTGGGGCCTCGTGGAACCAAGAACACCTTTGTGGCTCTGTTGGGCTGCATGGTCCCAAGGGGCCAGTGTGAAGCAGCAGGGCTTTGTGGAACTAAGAGGCCATTGCTGCATTTCAGGGCCTTGTGGAGCCAAAGGGCTGTTGTGATCCTGCAAGGCACTGTGGATCCATGGAAACCACTGTGACATTGCAAGTCCCCATGGAACCGTGGAGACGACTGTGACCCTGCAAAGCCTCATGGAAGGAAGGGGCCATTGTGACACTATGGGAACTTGTGGAACCAAGGGAATCATTGTTGCACTACTAGGCCCCAATGGAACCAAGGGGCCATTGGACACAGCAAGGCTTCATGGAACCAATAGATCATTATGTCACTGTGGGGCCTTGTGGAACCATGGAGACCATTAAGATCCTTAAGGACTTGTGTAATCAAGGGGCCATTATGACACCTGAGGGCATCATGGAAGCAAGGAACCATTGTGACACTTCAGGGCCCTTTGGAACCAAGGGAACATGAAATAGGTGTGGCTGCCTTGGCCTCCCAAGGGTTACCTGACAGGTCTGGCTGACCTTGGAATGTGGAAGGCCACTCCCATCTGCCCCTGAAACACTGGGGCTCTGGGCTCTTCTTTTTATGGGAAAGAACTGTCCATTTTTTCCAGGCTCCATGGCCAAAATTAGGATTCCACCTCCAAATTTCTGGGTATCCAATGATGTTCCCAGACAAAAGTTGCCAGGACAGACAAGTCTGGCTGGTCTTTGACTCCTGAGGGGCAGCACTCATCTATTTTCCAAACACTGGAAAGGGCTCTCTGCTTTTCTTTTTATGGAAGAAAAAAGAATCCCTCTTCTCCAGGCACAATGACTTAAATTAGGACTCCGCATTCATAAGTTCAAATATGCAAGGGTTGCTCCAAGCAAACCTGCCAGGACAGACAGGTCAGGCTTGCCTTGGCCTCTGGTGGCTGCCGTTCATCAGCTCCTGAAACATGGGGGCTCTGTGGTTTCCTTCCTATGGAGACCAATGTGACATTTGGGAGCCTTGTGAAATGAAGGGGCCATTGTGACACTGCAGAGCACCATGGATCCAAGGGACCATTGTGACACTGAGGAGCCTCATGGAACCAAGGACATCATTGTGGCTTTGTTGGGCCACATGGTCCCAAGGGACCAGAGCAAAGCAGCGGTGTGGGAGTTAGCCTGGCTGTAACTCAGAGTCATCCAGATTTTACTCCAGAAGAACTGGGTGCAAGTTTCAAGCCCTGGGAATCATTTGTTTAATTTAGGTTGAGTTTGAGACTTCCCTCATAAGCCTTTAGTGTTGTTATGCTAAGTTGTCCAAGTTCTACTCCCCTGTTGGTTTATTGGTTACTTGTTTCTTCTACATGGTTATTGTTCTAGTTTTCTAGCTCCAAGTGTCTATGTTGTTACTTCCCCTTTGTCTCAGGTCTTTGGATCCTGCCCCTTGTACTGTGCTCAACTTCTCCATGTTTATTGTTTTTCACCCTGTTATTAAAGTTCCTTTTGGGGCAATTCGATCAAACACGCTCCTTTTCATTTTCGCCACCCTTGCCCTGAAGTCAGCGAACCAGAGAGGTTTGTGGCAGCCACCTTCATTGTGACCTTTGGCGCCCGAACAGGGACCATGACATTCAGGGCTCCTTGTGTCAGTCACATCAGCTGGGCTTAGCTGATGGATAGGCCAGTGCTCCCCGGGATTTTGGATTGTGCCGGGCCTGGCGGATTCATCGTTGCTTCGAGGGACCTCGGCCAGGGATCCGCAGGGACAATGACAGTTTCATCTGCGTAGGATTGCAGGTGGGTTTGGGGAAATGCAAGACATTTATTGCCCATTTTGCCACTGTGTTTTTACAATATGCACCCACGGCCCATTATTGATTTGGTGTGTTCTGGTGGCTGTTCCCCCTAAGGCGGAGAAAGAGAAAAATGGGCAGCCAGATGTCCAAAGTAAAAAGGAGCATATATGGATGCTTCAATTCTTACTGATCATGACAAAATATTTTCAAAGAACAAATTAAAATCAATCATGAGGTGGATCATTAAAAATTTTCCAGCTGCCTCTGCTGATGAAATCCATACCACTGAGTTTTGGGACTCAGTGGGAGTTAAACTGTACAACCTTTTGATCAAAAGGGATCCCATTGCACCTGCATGCTCCCCATCTTCTACACCATCCTTGAGACCCTTCACCAGCAAGCAGCATGTTGAAAATTCAATCCATTGGTCACTCCTAACTCAGGATCTCCCCTCAAACCTGCCTTTCTCAGACCTTCCATGATGGTCCAAGATGACAACGGCCATGCTGTCTTGGAGCATCATGCCCTGGAGACTCAAGATGGAAGGAGCCCGAATGTGGCTCAGGAGCCCGACCATCCTCCCTCCATCTTGGCTCCTCCACTTCCTGCTACCACAACCTTCTCTTCCTCCCTGAATGAACCTCCAGACTCCACCTCCACAACTGTGGGTCATGCCCCCACTGTCAATCATTCCCTCTCCACCCTGGGCCATGCCTCCAGAACTCCACCCTAAATGTCCACCATCTTAAATCAAGGCACTTCGTCCCCAACATCTGACAAAATAGCAACACCCTCTTCCTCACCCTCTGGCAACAATATAACCCACATGGTCAAGGATATTAAGCCCAGCTGTCACACTATTTCTAATCCAAATATTTCTGCTCCAAGTTATTCTTCCTCCCTGGAAGACAGTTTAGATTCCCCAGAGCCACCTTGCCCCTCAACCCCAGAAGATCCCTAGGAAAGGATCCGTAAAGAAACAGGTAAGGAAGGAGACTGGCAAAGAGTCTTGAAACTCCTCGTTGCTCCCCTATGTTATGAAAGAAGGGGCAGAATCCCAGCTATCAGCCATTGGTTTATGACGAAAATCAAGGATCTGTGTAGGGCAGCTAAAGACCATAGGAAGGACTTACCTTGTTTTAACGGCCTAAGGAGGGCCATGTTTACAGCACATGTCTTAACCCACTATGATTTAAAATATTTTAGGTCCATGCTGTTGTCACCTACAGAATACACCATGTGGGAAGGGGGATGGAAGTGTTTACTAAATCAATTAATAGCAGACCATGCTAATAATGAGGCAAGGGCAGAATTAACAATCAACCATCTAGCTGGAGAAGGACAACACAGCCTACCAGATGATCAAGCAGAAGGTATCCCCAGAAAAGTATTGGATGATATCAAAGAGATGGCTCTGAAAACTTTAATCCAGGTATCAGATGTAGCACCCCAATTTGGACTACCTTGGGTGGCTGCAGCTCAAGCTTTAGGACAATTAGACCATCTTGGGTGCCTGTTAAGTAGCAAACCAATGCTACCTCCCTCCCATTGAGTGGCCTGCTCTCAGACATAGAGACCATCAGACATGCCACCTGCAGACAGCAATAGAGTTTTTACTCTGGGCACATGGGCATGGCTGTGTAGACTCTGAGGGCATGTGTTGTATGAACCTCTCCAGACACAGCCAGTCAATCCACAAGAGCATTCAGGTACTGAAGGAAGGGTTCAAGAAGCTTCAAGTGGAAAACAAAGACTGGTTCAAAAAACTCTTCCAATCCAAGGGACTAAAGGGTGGGATGACATCTAGCTAAAACATAATTATTAATTCTCTTACTTGTTGTATTGCTAATTGTCCCATGTTTGTTTGGATGCTCTTGGGAAGTTTTACAAAATTCTTTCAATTCCATCTTTGTTGTAAAACAGAAAGGGGGAAGATACCCAACACAGGATCATCATGGACTCCTTGGAGGAGAGAATTAGAGGCCAGGATGGCACAAAAACCTCTCAGAGACTCAGTGTGGAAAGGAAAATCCTTAAAAGTACCTAAAAGTATTCTTAAATCCATAAAGCACCTTAAAAATCTTGAGTATCTCAAGCATTAATGAGCCCCACTGAGTGTCAGTACAAAGCTCTCAAGGGACTCATTAAAGCAGATAATTGGGGCCATGATTGCACAAACCTCTCACAGAGTCTGTATCAAAAGGAACACCAAGTACCTTAAAACAACTGAAGTACCTTGAAGTATTAATGAGCCCAACTGAGTGTTGTTACTGATAACGCCTCTCCAGGGACTAATTAAAGCAGATAATTGGAGGCCATGATTGCACAAACTTCTCAGAGACTCCAAGGCAAAAGCCAAACCCATAGTCCTTTGAAAAACCTGCAGTCCTGCAGGGAGCATGAAGGGGCCCCAGGGCCATTGCTGAGCAAGGCTCCCAGGGACTCCTTCCAGCAGATCCTTGAGGCCACTGGGAGTGGGCTAGGGGGGGATGCTGAGGGCAGGACAAGGGGCTGACAGTGCCCAGCCTGGCTGGGGCTGTGCCAGGAGGCCCAGGGCCTCAGGACAAGGTGTCTCCTCCCAGCCTTGGTGGCACAGACCCTGCTGTGCCCCAGGGCACCAAGACTTGGCTTCTCTTTGTCCCCAGCTGTCATCACTGCCTGCAGTTCTCTGCTCTGCCTGGGGCCTGGGGACACTTTCTCAGTCGTGTCCCTCAGTGGGACCCATAAAAGTCCAAGAAAGTTTGGAGTTGGATTGTGACTTGGAGTTCTGGAGAGGTTTCTTCAGCTCCCTCTCAGGGCCTGATGTTCCGGGCCTGAGCACAAAGCCCCAGAGGCTCATTAAAGTCCTTGTGCTGTGTCTGTGCTGCTGAGCTGGGCTGGGTTCCTGGCACAGAGCAGCTCCTGGTAACCAAGAAGAGCTTCAAAAGCACATTTCTCTTGATGAGCAGCTTTCTCCAGCCCAGCAGGGCTGGGGCACTGCCTGCAGCCAGCCCAGGCACAGCACAGAGGCACAGAGAGCTTCAATCAGTCAGGGCTGGGAAGGTGCTGAGAAGTGCCTGGGGCACAATCACTGCCAGCCCTTGGCACAGGAACCTCTGGCTGCAGGACAATGCAGCTGCAGCTCCTGGAGCCATCTCCTACAGCTGGAACATCCCAATGCCTACAGACTCGGTGAGTACAACTCTGAGTATTTTCTATGAAGGGGAGATGAAATGCTCGTGAAGCTCTGACATGCAGAGGGGTTCTGATCAGTCATAGAATATTTCCAAGACAAGGATTGTGATTAAAACTTGGAAATTTCCTAAGACTTTGTATTCAGTTTCCTACTATTGGAGAATGGCAGATAGGGGTGTGGCTGCATTTATCTTCACAGAGAAAAGCAAGGCACAGCTTCTCAAGGACATTTTCTGGGAATTGCAGCAAGGAACTTCAGAGAAAGGAAAATCAATTCTTATCTCAATTGATGTACCTATTGTTGTGCACAAGTGGAATGCATTGTGGAAGATAGTTTACCTGAAGGGAATTGGTATTAGAATCTGGTGTGAGTGTTTTGATTCATTTACCAATTGAATTCACATGTGTGTGTTGGGACTGTTGGCTGACAGTCACGAGATGCTATTCAGTAGAGTGAAGTGCCTGTACAGATTCAGTGTAATGTAGTGTAGTATAGTATAGAAGAATATAGTATAATAAAGGAATTAATTGGCCTTCTGATATCAATAGAGTCCTCCTCATCATTCCTCCCTTCATCGGGGTTGCCTTGATTTTACTATGGAGGAGTGATAAATATTTAAGATTAAATATGAAATATTTATTATGAATTTTGAAAAGTGCCTGAGACATCTGAACTGTTACTTTTTGTGATCAATAGGTTCACAGGAGATCCCTAATGTGCTTTCAGCCACTCTGCCCATGGACAGCACCAGCATCACCTTTGCTGAGCCATCAGGCTCAGTCTGAGCTGTCCTTTCTCCAAGCTGCAAACAGAACTGCTCCAGCCAGTGCCCTGCAAACAGGCAGGGTTCTGTAGGGCCAAGGAGAGTGCACAGAGATTTGGGGTCAGTGAGTGCTGGCACAGAGAGATCAGGCACAGAGAAACACCTGCAGGAGGAAAATCTCCAGGAAGCAGAGAGAAGATCAGACAGTGAGAGAAAGCAAAACCCAGCAATGCTGTGGCAGGGAGAGTTTAGAGATGCCCACAGGATCCCCTGCAGTGCAGCCCCTCCCTCTGAACAAGCCCCCTCCCTCCTGTCCCCCAGCCAAGCCTCTGCCCTCAGGGCCAGGACTCCAAGCGTGCAGCCCCTCCTGTGCAGGCAGAGCTGCAGCAGAGCCGTGGGGCAGCTCTGCAGCCCGGGCCCAGTTCCCTCTGCAGAGCACAGGGCTGGGAGCAGCTGCCCGGCCCTGGGGGCTCTGGCAGGGGGCACAGCTGGCTCAGGGTGACGCTGTCCCCAGGGCCCGGCTCTGGGCAATGCTGTCAGTGCAGCCAGGGAAGGAGCTGCATCTCCCTTCATCCAATGCCATCATAAGGACACTTGGGAGTCTCCCTGAGATTTCAGTCCAAGCTGGGGAGCTTCAATGCAGGGTGCAAACCTGTCCTAGAGCATCTCTGAGTTATGAGATTGATGGGGAAAGGCAGAGGTGTTGTGACACTGAAAATGCTGTTGGGTTGGTGAAATGAGCAATGTGAGTCCTTGGCTACAAATGTGGAGCTGGGCTGGGGTGGATCAATCTGCTCTCAGCAGTACCTGCTGACATTTTAGGGGAAGTCTGCGAAGGTGATCACCTCCACCTGAACGAGGTTGAAGCCCAGAGAAACTCTGAACAGGTTGGAATACCAGACCATCTCCCCACAGTCTTCATTCATCACTTTGCCTCACAGAACTTGCTCTGTTCTCCCTGAGGGCAGCAGAAATGCTAAGGACTTCTGATATCTAAGAATGTCAGTAGAAGTATGTGGAAGCTTAAGAAAAAAACCCAGAACTCAGAAACACTAAAGACTGTGTTTGTGCATTGAAGAAGAGGTTGTATGGAAATCAGCTTTGATATTGTTTACAGGTATCTCCTCTAAATCTTTACTGTCTTTTCTCCATGAACAGGTCCCCATGTGTAGCCACAGCAAATGTCCAACAGCAGCTCCATCAGGCACTTCCTCCTGCTGGCATTGGCAGACACGCGGCAGCTGCAGCTCCTGCACTTCTGCCTCTTGCTGGGCATCTCCCTGGCTGCCCTCCTGGGCAACGGCCTCATCATCAGCGCCGTAGCCTGCGGCCAGCACCTGCACACGCCCATGTTCTTCTTCCTGCTCAACCTGGCCCTCAGCGACCTGGGCTGCATCTGCACCACTGTCCCCAAAGCCATGCACAATTCCCTCTGGGACACCAGGAACATCTCCTACTCAGGATGTGCTGCTCAGCTCTTTTTTTTTTCCTTTTTCATCTCAGCAGAGTTTTCCCTCCTGACCATCATGTGCTACGACCGCTACGTGTCCATCTGCAAACCCCTGCACTACGGGACCCTCCTGGGCAGCAGAGCTTGTGCCCACATGGCAGCAGCTGCCTGGGCCAGTGCCTTTCTCTATTCACTGCTGCACACGGCCAATACATTTTCCCTGCCCCTGTGCCATGGCAATGCCCTGGGCCAGTTCTTCTGTGAAATTCCTCAGATTGTCAAGCTCTCCTGCTCCAAATCCTACCTCAGGGAACTTGGACTTCTTGTGTTTTCCATTTTTCTAGTGTTTGGCTGTTTTGTGTTCATTGTTTTCTCCTATGTGCAGATCTTCAGGGCCGTGCTGAGGATCCCCTCTGAGCAGGGACGGCACAAAGCCTTTTCCACCTGCCTCCCTCACCTGGCCGTGCTCTCCCTGTTCATCAGCACTGGCACATTTTCTTATCTGAAGCCCCCCTCTATCTCCTCCCCATCCCTGGATGTGGCCCTGTCATTTCTGTACTCGGTGGTGCCTCCAGCCCTGAACCCCCTCATCTACAGCCTGAGGAACCAGGAGCTCAAGGCTGCAGTGTGGAGACTGATGACGGGATGGCTTCAGGAACATTAAACTGCTGGCCAATTTCTGCCCATCACTTGTAATAAAAGTCATCTTTGATACTTCTTGGTTTCATTTTAAAGGTTCTTTTCCCTTGTTTTACTTTCTAAATTTTGTCTACAAAGAAAAGCCATTCCTTGTGCCTTTTCTCATTTTGTTTCTCTCCACCTTCCCTGTGGCCACAGACTGTGTCAATGACGGGCTGCACTCTCCATGGCTTTAAACAAACTAAGAGGTGTCCAAGCTAAGTTTTCTGCAGAGATGCCCTTTTGTTGCCTTCTCTGGAGCTGCAGCAGCAATGTCTGTGTGCAGAGCTGGGGGCAGATCAGTGCTGGCACAGCAGCTCTGGTCCTGCTGGCCACACCATTGCTGATCCAGGCCAGGAGCCATTGGCCTTCTTGGCCACCTGGGCACACTGCTGGCTCATGTCCAGCCTGCTGTCCATCAGTCCCTGCAGGTCCCTTTCTGCCTGGCTGCTCTCCAGCCACTCTGTCCCCAGCCTGTAGTGCTGCAGGGGTTGTTGTGGCCAAAGTGCAGGACCCGGCACTTGGACTTGTTAAACCTCACCTTGTTGGATTTGGGCCCTGGATCCAGCCTGTCCAGGGCCCTGTGCAGAGCCCTCCTACCGTCAAGCAGATCAACACTCACATCCAGGTTCGTGTCATCTGCAAAGATGTCCTTGGTTCCATGGGGCCCCTCAGTGTCACAATGGCCTCTTGGTTACACCAGGCCCTGCCCTGTCACACTGGTCTGGGTTTCATGAGACCATGCAGAGCAATAATGGTCTCCTTGGTTCCAAGGGCCCCTCAGTGTCACAATGGTCATTTGGTTACACCAGGCCCTGCACTGTCACACTGGTCTCCTTGGTTCCATGGGGCTTCACAGTGTCACAGTGTTCTCATAGGTGCTGCAGTTTCACAGTGGCCCCTTGGTTCCATGGAGCCCAGAGTGTCACAATGGCCCATTGTCACATGAGGTCCCACACTATAACCACGGTCTCTGGGGTGTCACAAGTCTCCTCAGTGTGACAGTGGGCTCCTTGTTTCCACAAGGCCACACAGTGTCACAACATTCTTCCAGATCCCTTGAGACCCCATCGTGTCACAGTGGTCCCTTGGTTACACAGGATCCTGCAGTGTCACAATGTCCCCTTGGTTCCATGAGGCCTCGCAGTGTCACAATGTCCCCTTGGTTCCATGAGGCCCCACAGTGTCACAATGTCCCCTTGGTTCCATGAGGCCCCGCAGTGTCAGAACGGCCCCTTGGTTCCACTGGGCCCTGGAGTCTCCCAATGGTCTCCTTGGTTTCACAGTGTCAAAATAGTGAAACCCCTTGGTTACACAAGGCCCTGCAGTGTCACAGTGGCCTCTGTGGTTCCACGAGGACCCAGAGTGTCACGGGGCACTCCCTGGTTCCATTTGGCCCCACAGCACCACAATGGACCCCTGGTTCTGTGGGGCTGCATGGTGTCACCATGGTTCCCTTAGTTCCACAAGGCCCTGCAGTGTCACAATGGCCCCAGAGTGTCCCAATCATCACAGAATGACAGAATCAAATAGGCTGGAAAAGACCTGTGGGATTATCAAGTCCAACCAATGCCCTAATACTGCCTTGTCACCCAGACCATGCCACTGAGTGCCACTGGAGAGGGACAGTGACTCTGCCACCTCCCCCTGGCCAGCCCATTCCAATGCCCACTCACCCTTTCTGTGAAGAACTCTTCCTATTGTCCAGCCTGAACCTGCCCTGGCAGCTTAAGGCTGTGTCTTCTTGTCCTGCCCTCCAGCAGATCCCACACTCACACCAGCTTGGGCCATCTGCAATCTGTGAATGGTGGACTCGATCCCCTCAGCCACATCATCAGTGAAGATATTAAACAGGACTGGGCCCAGCACAGATCCCTGGGGACACCACCAGTGCCTGGACAGCAGCTGGGTGCAGCACCATCCCCAGCACTCTCTGGGCCCAGCCTGCAGCCAGCTCTTAAATCTCCCAGCGAGGAGGGAACCTGCCCAAGCCGTGGGCTGCAGCTTTTCCAGGGAATGCTGTCAGAGACAGAGTCAAAGGCTTTGCTGGAGTCCAGGCACACAACATCCACAGCCTTTCCCACATCCACAGGTGGCTCACATGGACATACAAGGAGACCAGGTTGGTCAGGCAGGACCTGCCACCCCTAAATCCACGCTGGCTGGCTCTGATCCCTGGGCCATCCTGTGGGTGCCCTGTGATGGCACTCAAGGTGATCTGTTCCATCACCTGGCCGGGCACCCAGGTCAGGCTGACAGGCCTGGAGTTCCCCAGCTCCTCCTTCCAGCCTGCTTGGGGATGGGCTCACACTGGCACCTCCAGTCCTCTGGACCTCCCTGCTGAGCCAGGACTGATGGTAAATGATGGAGAGCAGCTTGGGGAGCTCATCCACCAGCTCCCTCATCCCCCTAGGATGGATCCCGTCTGATCCCATACACCTGTGAGCATCTGAGTGGCTCAGCAGGTCCCCAGCTGCTTCCTCCTGGATTACAGGGGCTGTTCTGCTCCCTGTGCCCATCTACCAGCTCAGGAGAACACTTGTCCTGAGGACAGCCTGTCCTAATATTGAAAATAGACAAATAAGGTGTTAAGTAGCTCAGCTTTTTCCTTATCTTTAGTTTCTATATTCTCCACTGCATCCAATAAAGAGTAGAGGTTCTCCTTTTCCCTCTTTTTGCTAAAAAAAATTATACAAACTTTTTTTTATAGGATGGGCCAGGTTAAGTTCTGATTGAGCTTTCACCGCTCTAATTTTCTTTCTGATAACCTAAGGACAACCTTAAACACTTCCTGAATTGCCAGTTCTTTTTTCCCCTGAGTTTCCACACAATTTACATGGGCAGTAAGGCCAGTCATTTTCCTCACCAGCTCATCTTTTGCCACACTGAGACAGGCTGCTCCTTCCCCCTTAAAATTACTTCCTTGAAATGTGTCCATCCTTCCTGGAGCCCTTTGTTTTTAAGGCCTGTTTCCCTTAAAAGAAATGAGTACCTGATTTGGTACTCCCCAAATCTGCATCCTAAACAGGCCAAAGTCTGCCCTTCCTAATTCCAGTGCAGAAGATTTGTTGCTGCCCCTCCTTCTTTCACAGAACATTGAATACTTGATTATTTCATGGTCACTGTGCCCCAGGCAGCCTCCGAGCCCCACATCTGCCAGCAGCCCTTCTCTGTTTGTGAACAGCAGCAGACAGAGCTTTCCTTGGCAGTGGGAGTGTTACCAAAAATTCAATAAAAGAGAAAACTCCTTAACCCCAATGCAGCATTAAGAAGCAGCATTCTTTATTCAGCAGGATGCACGGGGGATAGCTCCTCCCAAAGCCCTGCGGGCTGAGTGCAGGAAAGTTTCTGTTTGTTTTCTGTATTTTGCACACATATTCATTGATTGTCCTGGACTAGACACACATATAGTAATCATTTCCCCAAAATCATTAACATATTTCCCCTCCCTTTTCCCATGCTCTCTTCTGTCCTGGGGGTCTCTCTGGTGGTCCCTGGTGCTCGTGGACCCCAATGTTCCCGTGGGCCTGGCTGGGCTGGCAGGACACTGAGGCTGGTGAACTTCCAGTTCCCTTCTCACACAATGGGCACTGTGTGGTTTCCATAGGCCTGGGGTTGTGGAGAACAAGCTCCAGGTGTCAGCTCACCTGGTGGAGACAATTTATCATCTGGTAACATGAGGTCACAGACTGGGCTATGACATCACAGAGTATGTTATGTGAGGCCATTGAGCAGCAGTGATGATATCATAGACTGTTTCTGTGATGCCACAGAGTAGGATGTGACATCCCAGGGCAGAGTTCTGACATCACAGAGCAACTATGACATCACAGACCTGTCTGTGAGATCAGAGACCATCTGTGTGACATTGGAGAATGGGCTGTGACATCACAGAGTGGGCTGTGACATCACAGAGGGGCTGTGTGACATCCCAGCAGGGCTGTGTCAGGTCACTGGGTTGGTCACTCTGCCCCAGCTCCCCCTCACACTTTCTCCCAACAAGTCCAATGCTGTCCATGCCCAGCAGGGTCCCTGTCCCCCGGGATCCCCCCGGCCCACCTGGAGCCACAGCCTCCACCAAAGGATGTTCCACAGGATCCACCCCAGAGCCTGACATGGGGACAAGGGGCCAGGGCTGTGTGACCAGGACATCAAGGACGTGGATTATCCAGGTCACTGTGGCCTGGGTTGGGTTGCCCAGGGCAGGAAAGATGTCTGGCAGCTGGAGCAGGGTCTGGGAAGGGCCTGCAAGGTGGGGCTGGAGCCCTTGGGCTGTGAGCAGAGGCTGAGGGAGCTGGGCTGGTCCAGCCCAGAGCAGGGAAGGCTGAGGGGCTCCTCATCCCAGCCTGGCAGTGCCAGCCAGGAGGGGATGGAGAACACAGAGCCAGGCTCTTCACTGGGGGCCTGGTGGGAGACAAAAGCCAATGAGTGTGAGGGGAAAGAGGGGAGATCAGCCAGGACAGGAGGAGATGAAATGAGTCAGGCTGCTTTCAGCATTTCCTCAACACCAAGAGCAGCCTGACCTCCCTTCTCCATCCACCACTGACAGCTTTGCAAATCAGGAATTGTTGGAGCTGTTTTGCCCCCACTCCAGGATGAGCATTCTGATACAAGAACTTAATTGTGTTTATATCTATCACAGAACCACCGTTTGTCTGAAATCAATTTTAGTATGGAAATCACTTGTGAATGCTGGACTCATCAGACTCTGCTGGGATGTTGCACAAAGCTCAGGGAAGAGGGTGATTGTTATTAAATTGTGTCCTGTTATACTGTGGTCTGTTGGCCATGAGGAGAAACTTTCTGTGCCTCTGAGTCTCAGCAGTTCCTGACTCCCAAAGGACTCAAATCTGATGAGTTGTGGCTCCCACTCCAGTGGTGGCACTTGGACCTCCCTCCATAGCCAGAGCAGAGCTCCCTTGTCCCAGAAAGTCCCTGGCAAAGGAGGATGAAGGAAACAGGACAGGCTGTGGGGATCAGGGGCAGGGCAGAGCCAGGGAGAAGAATGACTTTGGCATTTGATGGAGCTGTGCCTTCCCTTGGCTTGTTGGCTGACAAGAAATGAACATCCCTCTGTGTCTCGGGCAGCTCCTTCTCCAAGGAAAGCAGGTGGGAGTTGGAGCCAAGGAGCTGAAAGCTGCAGGAGCAGCCTGGGCTGGAGGGAGCTCAGATTTGCACAAGGCTGCTCTGAGTGCCAGGGCTTGGATGGGGGAAATGGTGGGGTGGGGGTAGGGACAGAGTCTGATTGATTGTCAGCCCCATAAAGGGTCTTGGTTTTCATATCTATTCAAACTGCATGAGGAGGGACTTGGATTCAGTGTCAATTGGAGATTGCTATTAAGAGGAAAAAAAAACACCTAAACAGGACCTAAAAAATGTTTTCTCACTGTCTTTTTAAATAGAACATATTCAGTTGAATGCACTTTTGAAATCTCTCCTATTAACCACACAAGATTTGGAAACTGAAATCAAATTATTCCCAGAGGCTTGGCCTGTTAAGGTGTTCTGAATGTTAATGAGCCCTGGGACACTGAATTCCTGCACTGAAGAGCTGAAGGCTGAACAAGCCTCAGGAGAAGTACTTGGATTCAGTGTCAATTGGAGATTGTACATATCAATAATAACAGGGAAAAAACCTAAACAGGACCTAAAAAATCTTTTCTCGCTGTCTTTTTAAATATATTGCATTCACTTTGGATAGACTACTGAGATCTGTCTAATTAACCAGAAATTAGTTGAAAACTAAAATCAAAATATTCCCAGACACTTGGCTTGTTGAGGTGTTCTGAATGTTAACGAGCCCTGGGACACTGAATTCCTGCACTGAAGAGCTGAAGGCTGAACAAGCCTCTGGAGCAGGAAAATTCAGCAGCAGCCTCCAAGGTGCTGAGGATGTCAGCAGCCCCCACTGAGGCCATCCCTGCCCAGAGACCGTGGGGGAATGGGCAGACAAGGAGAGC
This sequence comes from Diglossa brunneiventris, assembly GCA_019023105.1. NCBI lineage: Eukaryota > Metazoa > Chordata > Aves > Passeriformes > Thraupidae > Diglossa > Diglossa brunneiventris. The sequence continues at coordinate 21,551 of JAFCGX010000504.1, forward strand.
GTCCCTGGGGCTGGGGCAGCACAACTCAGAGGCACCAGCGGCTCCAGCTGGGCAATGGAGTGTGGGATGTGGCTGGGAAAGCCCTGCCTGGGCTGGGCCAAGCAGGACACACAAGCCCTGACCTCCATCCACTAAAAAACTCCCTCAATGCAACTTTTAAAAGGAATTACAGATATTTGTGTACTCTGAGTTGGACTCACTGGAGAAATACCAACAAGAGATTGTCAGGAGCTCAAAACAACCAAACAGCCTTTACTGGCAACTTTAGGAAGTCAGAGAAACTTTGGCAAAATGTTTATATGGCATTGTAGTGGTTTTAGTTCATCAATTTAGGATTTTTCTAATCTTGAGATTTCTTAACTAATGTATTGATGACTGTGGTGGGTTTTAGTGTCGGTTAATTATTTATGTGTTTATTTTGTTTTGAGATTGGATTACGAGAATGGCAAAGGAGGCCTAAAATTTTGAAAGGTTATAAAGAAAATTTTATTAAATAGAAATAAAAAAGAAAAAAGGTAGTAAGAATTTAAATAAACTCTTTAGAACACTTTTTTTGTTTACATGTCTTTTTACTGACAATGTAAAGAAAGTAAACCAAAAATTTCTAGTTAGTTTACTATTTCTAGAGTAGTCTTTTTTTAGTTTACTTAGGGAAAGATATTTTTCTTGCTAATGTTATGGAGATTGCTTTACAAGAGGAAAAAAATAGGCTTTTTCTGGTTCTTAATTTTGTCGTGGATCACAGCTGTCAGGGAACTTTGTTATTGTTGTTTTTATTGCTACAAGCTTTTTTATAGCTTGTTGATGGGCCATGTCGACTTATGGGGTTTTGTTTTAAAGATGAGTTATTTAAAGGTATAAGTTTTTATTATTTACATTTTAAATTATTTTTATTTCTGGGAATAGAGATCTCTTGGGGATTCTGGATTATTTTTTTCCTCGTATTTAAACTTTTTATGAAATTACAGTATTTTAACATTTGTTTATTTTAGTATGCAGGTTTTTGTTTGATTTTAATTTGAATTTTTAGAGTTTATGTGTTATAAGAAAAAGAGTTTCTCTTTATAGTTTATGAGAGGATTTTAGTTTTAGGATTAAGGTATTTTTTCTTTTTTTATTGGGATTTAATTTCTTTTTTAATGACTTTGATGGTTTTATGCTGTTTTTTTACATGTTTGTATTTTGCTTTTTTTCTTTTACTTGAGGGAGGATTGAAGTATTGAAAGATTAACACCTGACCTGCCAGTAACTTGTGGTGGAAGTTGTGGTTGGATTGTGTTAAGATTGGTTTTATGGTTGGTTTTGGGTTTTTTTGTGTTTAATTTTAGTTCTAGGGTTATTTTGTATGCATTGTAGGTTGCAGGGGTTTTTTGTTTGAGTTGTGTTGGAGGGAGGGGACTTGATGGTAAGATTTAATAGCTGTGGCTGGCTTTGTTCTGGTTGGGGTTTTGTAGCCTCTTTTGTTTTCCTGTTTGGGAGTTGTTGGGGTTTGGTTTGGTTAGAATGGGGCCAATGGGGAGGGGGCAGCCTGGGGAGGGGGAAGGGGCTTGGCCCATAGCAGGGTTGCTTGGTTTGGTTTGGTTTGGTTTGGTTTGGTTTGGTTTGGTTTGGTTTGGTTTGGTTTGGTTTGGTTTGGTTTGGTTGAGATGGGGGTGGGGGCCAGGGCCGCTGCTTCTTTGTTGACTGGAAAAGAAAGAGGAGGTTCCTGGGTTTTTTCATCTTTAACATTTGTGTTTCACAGAGGCATGTTCAGTATCTTAGTGGTTTAACAGATTTTCTGTTACACGAAAAGTTTTGTATTACTTTTAAAAATTCTTCTCATGTCAAGCTATGACAGACATTCAATCAACAAAAAACATTTATCAGTGCATTGAATTGGTCCATTCAACTTCACAAACTCTAAGCCTGTTCAATTTAGTGTTAATCAAAATTTGAAGTAACACCGAAACAGAAGACACAGAAAGAAAGAAAGAGAAAAAAGATACAGAGAAGCACACACAGAGCTACCAACTCCTGGATTCCAGCAGTGTTCAGATGGAAATTCCAAGAGGAGTAGGGTCAAGATGTGTGCTTGCCTTGTGGTCAGCCTTCAATACCCCTTGGTCTTCCTGGGCCCTTCCCCCAGGTGGGACTTGGGCTCATTTGGTCCCTCAGGAGCTGGGCTGGGGGCTGCAGAGGTGGCTGTGGAGCATTGCCTGTGCTGTGCCAGGGACTGGCAGCCACTGCTGGGCTGGGATAGAGGCTCTGGGGGGATTGGGGTTCCAGGGCAGGGCAGGGCTGGGGTTCCAGGGCAGGGCAGGGCTGGGCTGGACCTGCCCCTTCCTCCCCGCCACACAAAATGTTTCCAGCCCACAATCTCCTCCAGTCTGTCACAATAGGGATTGTTGGAGGTGAAATCCCAGTTCTGGCCATGGGCACCTGTCCAAGAAGGACAGCTCTTTTCCATAGGAAGGAAAACATGGAGCCCCAGTGTTTGGAAGGCAGGTGAGAGCCTCACTAGGCCAAGGCCAGCCAGATTGTCAGGAAACGGCAGATTTGTCTGGTAGCAGTCTTTGGATATAGGAAATTTTGGAGGTAGAAACCCAATCTCATCCATGGACGTCCGGAGCGGCAGAACAGTTCTTCCCATAGGAAGGAGAGCACGGAGCCCTCCCCAGTGTTTTGGGGACAGATGGGAGGTGACCATTGTGAAACCATTGCCAGCCAGACTTGTCCTAGCAATATTCCTATGGGAACAATCTCTGGAAATAAGGAAATTTGGAGGTGAAATTCCAATTTTGGCCATGGCTCCTGGAGAAGGACAGATCTTTTCCATCAGAAGGAAAGCACGGAGCCCCAGTGTTTCAGCAGCAGATGAGAAGAGACCCTCAACATACCAAGGTCAGCTGGACCAGTCAGGTGGCTCCTGAGAGGCCAAAGCTGCCGGGCCTGTTCTGTGTCCTTTGGTTTTGGGGGGCCCCACAGTGTCACAATGGTGCCTTGGATCCATGAGGCCCCACAGTGCCATAATGGTGACTTGTTTCCATGGGATCCAGCAGTGTCACAAGGGACCCTTGGTTCAATGGGGGTCTCACAGTTTCACAATGGCCCCTAGGTTCCATAAGGCCCCACAGTTTCAGAATGGTCTCCTTGGTCCCCAGCCCCCACAATGTCATGTGACTCCTCTGGACCTTTGGACCCTGGGGGTTTGCAGTGTCACAATGGTCTCCTTTGGCTCCACAGTGTCACAATGGACCACTGATGACAGAAGGCCCTCTGTGTCACCCTGAATCTTTGGTTCCATGCAGCCCTGCACTGTCACAATGAACACTTCGTTCAATGGGTTCCACAGTGTCACCATGGCCCCTCAGTCCCTGCAGCCCTGCAGTGTCACAATGGTCTCCTTTGGTTGCCCAGTGTCACAGTGGTCCACTGATGACAAGAGGCTCTACAATGTCACAATAGACCTTTGGTTCCATGCAGCCCTGCAGTGTCACAAAGGCCTCTTGGTTTCATGAGGCTCCACAGTATCACCATGGTCCTCTTGGTTCTGTGGGGACCCCCAGGGTCACAACAGTCTCACTGGTTCCATGAGGCCTCATAGTGTCACAATGCTTTGCTTCTTCAATGGGGCCCCCACAGTGTCACAATGGTCTCCTTCGTTCCATGAGTCTGTGATGTGTCTTAATGGTGTCTCCTTGATTTCATGAGGCCTTGCAATGTCACAATGGCCCCTTGGTTCTATGACACCCCAAAAGTGTCATAACGGTCTCCACAGTTCCATGAGGCCTCACAGTGTCACAATGATCCCTACATTCCATGGAGCCACACAGTGTCAGTACGGTTCCCTTGGTTCCATGGGGCCCAGCAATGTCACAGTGCTCTCCATGATTCCGTGAGGCCCCACAGTGTCACAATGGTCCCTTGGTCTCACAGGGCCCCACAGTGTCACAATGGTCCCTTGGTTCCATGGGCCCTGTGCTGCTGCATTCCCCCCTCCCCTTCTCAGGCCGCCCTGCCAGCTGAGAAATGCTCCTTGGGGCTCGGCCCTGGCCAACAGCCCCTGGGCTCAGCTCCTCTGCAGCTCATCACAAACACTGCCTGCTCCAGGCACTGCTGCTGCCCAACCAGCTCCTGCTTTCTGTAGGAGCAGCCCTGGGAACTGTTTTTGTTCCCTCAGTGGCACAACATCCCTGTTCTCACACTGCCAAAGAAAGCTGTTGGTGCCAAGTGCGGCCAGGATGAGCCATTGCTGGGACTGAAGCCCCTCTCTTGGGGCCCTGCAAACAGCGCTCCAAAAGGAGCCCTTGGAGCTCTCCTGGGCCAGCCACTCCCTCTGAGTGGGGCCTCTCCCAGCCGGGAACTCTCCCGTTTGCTGCACTCGGGGATCCCCAACAACGACGGAGCCTGGGCCGATCCCCCCACTCCTCCAGGCTCAACCCTTCACCCGCTGGGGAGATGCCAAAGGATCCACAGGGAGCATTTCCTGCCCTCAGGGGAATTTCTCCCAGGTGCCTTGCACTGACTCTGTGTGTCTGTGTGCACACAGGAGTGCCTGTGCTGGGGAAATGTGGCAGAAATGCTGCTCTCTGAGGGGCTTGAGTGCCTTGGATAGCTGAGTCACTCAGATATCCAGATATCAGTAAGTAAGGCTAAGTCACAAGGTCTCAACTAAGTTAAATGCTCCTGAGAGTTGTTCTTTTTCTAAATTGTTAAGTTTAATTTAAGTTATTAGCTAAGTTAAGGATTGTTAAGTGTTACTCCTCTGTTAAATTGCTATGTCATAGGTTTTAAGTTAGGTGAAATACTGTTAAGTGCTGTGGTTTTGCTAAATTGTAAATTTAAAGGTATCAGTTAGGGTTAAGGTGTAAGTTTAGTCCTGTTACCTTTGAGCTCTGTAAGCTTTTGGGTCATATTCCTTTCATCCTTGCCCTCACTGTCCTGTTGTCACACACACACACAGGGATAGTTCTCGGTTAATTTCTGGTTGGATTGCCTGGATTTGGTTTGGTTTTTTTGTTGCTTTGTTTCCTTGGTGTGCCTGAAGTGTCCAGTCAGGAGCAGAGTGACTCTTGCCAAGGAATTTTGTGCTGCTGTCCCTTAATATTAAATCTGGTTTTTGCTGATCCCTTGCTGGGGATTTTTCAGCGCTCTCAAGGCCTCGTTCGTAACAGGGTGAAGGAGCCCTGGCCCAGGCTCTGGCCCTGGGGGACACGGGGACGCTGCCGGGGGTCCCTGTCCCCCTGTGCCACCCCCAGGGCCCCGGCCCCCCGTCCCCGTGTCAGGCTCTGGGGTCGATCTCGTGGAACATCCTCTGGGGGAGGCTGCGGGGCCGGGGGCGGGGGGACCCGGGGGGACAGGGGACCCCGCTGTGCACGAGCAGGGTTGGACTGCTCTGGGGGGAACTGTGAGGGGGGCCGGGGCAGAGTGACCTCCCCAGTGACCTCACACAGCCTTCCTGTGATATCACACAGCCCTTTTGTGATATCACACACCTCCTGTGATGTCACAGAGCCAACTCTGGTATGTCACCCTGGAACGTCATGCAGATGCATTGTGATGCCACAGATGAATCTGTGATGTCAGAAAGCCAGCATGTGATGTCAGAATCTGTTCTGTGATGTCACAGCCTGCTCTGTGATGTTACAAAGCCACCCAGTGATGACACAACCCACTCTCTCATGTCACAGAGCCACCCTCTATGATGGCAGAGTCTGCTCTATGGCCTCACACCCTACTCTGTGATGTCACAGCCCAACCTGTGACCTCACACAGCCCACTCTGTGCTGTCACACAGCCCCTTGCGGACATCACAGCTGCTCTGTGCCTCTATGACACAGCCAGAGAGGTGCTGCTGTGACACAGCCCCCTTTGGGACATCCCACAGCCCCTGCCAGTGCTGAGCCCCTGTGAGCTCTGTCTGTGCCCTGCTCACCCCACCTGGCTGGCCCCTTCCTTTGCTGACAGCTCTGCGTCCTGCCTGCCCCTCTGCCTGCCCACACAAAGCCTTGGGCTGCTCCAGGCTCCTTCTGGGGGATGTGTGCACCACAGCCCTGCCCTGGGAGAGAAATTCCTTCTTTTTGGTGTTCAGTCTGGGCCTCTCCAGCTACCCTTAGTATCAATTCTTTCTTTCTCTGCCTGTTCTCTACTATGTCAAAAGGATCCACCATCTCTGAAACCACCCTGCAGTCCTTCCCAAGGCTCTCCTCTGCTGTCCTCAGTCTCTACCCACTGAGCACAGAGCTCCTGTGTCCCTATAGAGTGGTCAAGTGCTTGAGGCCAAGAGCACCTGCAAAAGGGGGACAGTTGTTTTCTATAGGAAGGAAACCACAGAGCCCCAGGGTTTGAAGGCAGATGTGAAGCAGCCACCAGAGGCCAAGGTCAGCCAGACCTGTCTGTCCTTGCAGCTTTTGTCTGAAAGCAACCCTTGGATATTTGGGGAGTTTTGGAGGTGGAATTCCATTTCAGCCATGGGTTCCTGGACTGGAATGACAGTTCTCCATAGGAAGGAAAGGATGGAGCCCCAGTGTTTCAAAGCCTGATTAGAGGTGGCCCAAAGGAGGCCAAGGCCAGCCAGACCTGTTGCCAGGGAAGAATCCTTGGAGAGACAGAATTTGGGAGGCCAAACCCACTTTTGTCTATGGGCATCTGGACAAGAAGGACAGTTCTTTTCCATAGGAAACAAAGTACACAGCCCCAGTGTTTCAAAGGCAGATGAGAGCTGGCCTTGAGGAAGCCAAGGAAACCTAGATAGTCCTGGCAGCGTTTGACTGGGAGCTATCCTCAGATATAAGGAATTTTGGAGGCGGATTCTCAGTTTTGGCCAGGGATGCCTGGACTTGAAAGAAGTTTTGTCCATGGGAAGAAAAGCACAGGCCTGCAGTGTTTTGAAGGCGGTTGAGAGTTGGCCACCAAGAGGTCAAGGCCAGCCAGAGCTGTCTGTCCTGGCAGGTTTCATATGGGAATAATCCTTGGATATAATCAGATTTGGAGGAGGAATCCCAAGTTTGGCCATGAAGCCCTGGAGGAGAAGGACAGTTCTTTGCCACAGGAAGGAAAGCACAGAACTCCAGGGTTTCAGGGGCTGATGAGAAGTGACCCTCAACATGCCAAGGTCAGCTGGACCAGCCAGGCAGCCCCTAGGAGGCCCAGACAGCCAGACCTGTTCCATGTTCTTGGATCCTTGGGGCCCTGCAGCATCACAATGGCCCCTTGGTTCCATGAGAACCTGTAGGATCACAACAGATCTTTGTTTCCATAAGGCCCAGTGATATAACAATGGTCTCCTTGGCTCCACAGTGGCACAATGGCCTCTGCTTCCATGAGGCCTTGCAGTGTCAAAGTGGTTTCCTTGTTTCCATGGGACTGTGCAATGCCACAATGGCCCATTGTGCCATGAGGTCACAGAGTCTCAAATTGGCCCCTTGGCTCTCTTGGGTTCCTCAGGGTCATAATGGCCCCTTGGTTCCACCAGGCCTGGATGTGTCACACTGGCCCTTGCTTCCATGGGGACCTGCAGTGTCACAGTGGCTCGTTGCTTCCATGAGACCTTGCAGTGTCACAGTGGCTGCCTTGGTTATCTCAGGACCTGTGGTGTCACAATGGCCCGTGGTTCCATGGGGACTCGGAGTGTCAGAATGGTCTCATTGGTTCCATGAAGCCCACAGTGGCACAATGGTCTCTTTTGGTTCCGCAGTATCACAATGGCACCTTGGTTCCATGAAGCCCTGAAGTACGGAATGGCCCCTTGGTTCCATTGGGCTCCTCACTGTCACAGGAGTTCTCAGTTCCACGGATCCCTGCAGTGTCACAGTGCTCTCCTTGGTTCCATGGTGCCACACAGGGTCACAAGGGCCCTCAGCTCTACAAGGCCCCACAGTGTCACAATGTCCCCTTGCTCCCATGAGGCCGTGCCATGTCACAATGGTCTCATTGGTTCCACGAGGCCCGGCAGTTCCACAATGGCTCCTGAGGTGTCACAATGATCTCAGCGGGTTCCCCCACCAATTCACAATGACCTCCTTGGTTGCATGATGCCCTGTAGTGTAACAATGGTATCCTTGGTTCCACAGTCAGGATGGCCCCATGGTCTCATGGAGCCCCACAGCCCCTTATGGAGCCCCACAGCCCTTTATGGAGCCCCACAGCCCCTTATGGCGCCCCACAGTGTCACTGTGATCCCCTTGATTCCATGAGGCCCTGCCGTGCCACAGTGGCCCCTTGGTTGTACAAGGCCCCAAAGTGTCACAATGACCCCTTGGTTCCAGTGGGTCCCCAAGTGTCATAATGGTCTCCATGGTTCCATGAGGCCCCACAATGTCACAATGGACTTTTGGTTCCATGAACTTTTATACTGCCTACAGCAGTCTCCTCGGTTCGATGGGCCACATGGTGTAGTGTCGCAATGGGCCCTTGTTTCAATGAGGCCTTTGGTGTCACAACAGTCTCCATGATCCCACAAGGCCTTGCAGTGTCACAACAGACCATTGGTTTCACTGAGCCCCACAGTGTCACTATGGTCCCCTTGGCTCCACAAGGCTCTGAAGTGCCACAATGACCCTTTGGTTTCACAAGGCCTCAAAGTATAAAAATGGCCTCTATGGTTCCATGAGGCCCTGCTGTGTCACAATGGGCCTTTGGTTCCATGAGGCCTCAGAGTGTCACAATGGTACCCTTGGTTCCACTGCACCCTTCATCCCATGGAGACCCACAGTTTTCACTGTAGTCCCCTTGATTCCATGAGGACCTGCCATGCTGTAATGGCCCCTTGCTTCCAGTGGGTCCAAAAGTGTCAGAACAGTCTCCATTGTTCCATGAGGCCCAGCAAAGTCACTGTGGTCCCCTTGGTTCCACAGGGGCCCACAGTGTGACAATGGACTCTTGGTTCCATGAGGTTCCTCAGTCACAATGGTCTCCTTGGATCTGCAGTGTCACAGTGTCCCCTTGGTTCCATGAGGCCTTACTGTGTCACAATGCACTTCTGGTTCCATGAGCTTTCACACTGCCAGCAGCAGTCTCCTTGTTTCTGCAGAGTCACCACGGTGCCTTTGTTCCATGAGGTTCTATAGCAGAACACGGTCACCTTGGTTCCGTGAGGTTCTGCAGTGTCACAATGGACCCATGGTTCCACCAGGCCTTGCTGTGTCACAATGGCCCCTTGGTTCCAAGAGATTTCTCAGTGTCGCAATGCTCTCCTTGGATCTGCAGTATCACAATGGACCATTGGTTCAATGTGGCCCCAATGTGCCAGCATGGATTTTGGTTCCATGGGGTTCTGGTGTGTCACAATGGACCCTTTGTTCCATGAGTTTGCTCAGTGTCACAGCTGAATCCTTGGTTCTGTGAGGCCTTGCTGTCACCAAGTCTCCAAAATATCAGAATACGACTCATTAACACTAATTTGCTTGTTAAGAGGGTATCAGGCCTGAGGTCTAGTGAAGGATAACTCCTAACCTTATGTGGTCATGTAATTCTACCAGCGCCACTAAATGCGTATTACAATTTACTGATTACCCTAAAACCCACCCCAAGTTCCAGTTTCAGTCCTTCTTCTTTTCTGTCACTTCACCCTTGAGCCAGATGTTTTCTCTTCCAACCATCCTTGCTGGGAAAGCAGCCCCTGCATGCCTTGTTCCTGTGCTAAAAGTTCACAGGCACAGTAACAATTGAATTAACCCTTTTGGTATCAGGCCCAAGGCTTTGTGTGGGCAGGCAGAGGCAGGCAGGAGGCAGAGCTGTCAGCAAAGGAAGGGCCCAGCCAGGTGGGGCAGCCGGGGGATGCCGACAGCCTGCAGGGACAGAGGCGCAGGGCAGGGACACCGTGGGACAGCCTGGGCTGCACAGGGCACAGGGATGGGCAGCAGCTGCAAGGCCCTGCCAGAGCCAACTTGGGCAGCACTTTGGCCATGGCTGCTGGGCCTGGGCCTGAGGCCACGAGGGGACAAGTGACCCTTGCAGGCCTGGGGCCTCATTGCCTCCTTGTCCCTGCTCAGCAGCCTGGCAGGGGCCGCCCCATGCTCCTGCCCTTGGCATTGCACATCCCCACATGCCAGTGCCCATCCCGGGAAGAGCCCTGAGCAAGGAGGGAGGGACAGGATCTGCCTGGCCAGGGGCTGGGGCTCAGGCCTTGGCCCTTTGCATTCCTGAAACACATCCAGGTTTGCTCAGCATCAGAGACACCTTTGCCTTGCTTGTCCCCAGCTGTCATCACTGCCTCCCATGTTCTGCTCTGACTGGAACCTGGGGACACTTTCTCAATTGTGTCCCTCAGAAGGATCTATTTTATGTATGAGAAACTTCAGTGTTTCAATCACACTTTAAGTTCTTGAGAAGTTCTTTGAGGCTTCTGAGGGACTGAGTCTGATGCAAAGAGCACCAAAGCCCCAGAGGGCCATTAAAGTCCTGGTGCTGTGTCTGTGCTGCTGAGCTGGGCCGGGCTCCTGGCCCAGAGGCAGCTCCTGGCAAGGGCAGCGCTGCAGAGAGACAGCTCTGGCCAGGAGCAGCTCCTGTGCACAGCCCAGCAGGGCTGGGGCACTGCCAGGGCCCCTCAGGGACACCAGCAGGGCACAGACAGAGCTCACAGGGGCTCAGCACTGGCAGGGGCTGTGGCATGTCCCAGAGGGGGCTGTGTCACAGCAGCACCTCTGTGGCTGTGCCATAGAGGCACAGAGCAGCTGTGATGTCAGCAAGGGGCTGTGTGACAGCACAGAGTGGGCTGTGTGAGGCCACAGGTTGGGCTGTGACATCACAGAGTTTGTTGTGTGAAATCATTGAGCAGCTACAGCATCATAGAGGGGATTCTGTGACATCACAGAGCAGGCTCTGACATCATGGCATGACTGTTAATATCATAGAGCAGGATGTGAGTTCAAAGAGTTTACTGAGTGGCAGTATGACATCACAGAGATGGTTTTGTGACATCACTGAGAGTGTTGTGACATCACACAGCTGTCTGTGACATCATAGAGTAGGGTGTGAGGCCATAGAGCAGATCCTGCCATCATAGAGGGTGTCTCTGTGACATCAAGGAGTGGGTTGTGACATCACTGGGTGGCTGTGTAACATCATAGAGCAGGCTGTGACATCACAGAACAGACAGCGACATCACAGACTGGCTTTCTGACATCGCAGTGTTTTCTGAGACATCACAGTGCAGCTGCATGACTGACATTCCAGGGTGACATCCCAGAGTTGGCTCTGTGACATCACAATGGTGCTTTGTGATGTCCCAGAGTGGGCTGTGACATCACAGATGGCTGTGTGATGTCATAGGTGGCTGTGTGACATCGCAAAAGATCTGTGTGGCATCATAGGGGGCTGTGACAACCGAGAGATGAATGTGTGACATCACAGGTGGTTGTGTGGCATCAAAGGAGGCCGTCTGACATCATAGGGGCTGTGTGACATCACAGGGTCTGTGTGACATCACTGGGACTGTGTGACATCACAGGGGCTGTGTGACATCACAGGGGCTGTGTGTGTGACCTCACAGGGGCTGTGTGACATCACAGGGACTGTGTGACATCACAGAGACTGTGTGACATCACAGGAAGGCTGTGTGATATCACAGGGGCTATGTGACATCACAGAGAAGGCTGTGTGACATCACAGATGGCTGTGTGACATCAGAGGGGCTGTGTGACATCCCAGGGGCTGTGTGAGGTCACTGGGGAGGTCACTCTGCCCCGGCCCCCCTCACAGTTCCCCCCAGAGCAGTCCAACCCTGCTCGTGCACAGCGGGGTCCCCTGTCCCCCCGGGTCCCCCCGCCCCCGGCCCCGCAGCCTCCCCCAGAGGATGTTCCACGAGATCGACCCCAGAGCCTGACACGGGGACGGGGGGCCGGGGCCCTGGGGGTGGCACAGGGGGACAGGGACCCCCCGGCAGCGTCCCCGTGTCCCCCAGGGCCAGAGCCTGGGCCAGGGCTCCTTCACCCTGCTACCAACGAGGCCTTGAGAGCGCTGAAAAATCCCCAGCAAGGGATCAGCAAAAACCAGATTTAATATTAAGGGACAGCAGCACAAAGTTCCTTGGCAAGAGTCACTCTGCTCCTGAGTGGACACTTCAGGCACACCAAGGAAACAAAGCAACAAAAAACCAGAAAAAAATCCAGGCAATCAAACCAGAAATGAAGCGAGAACTGTCCCTGTGTGTGTGTGTGACACAAGGACAGTGAGGGCAAGGATAAAAGGAATTTGGGCCAAAAGCTTACAGAGCTCAAACTTAACAGGACTTAACTTACACCTTAACCCTAACTGATACCTTCAACTTCACAATTTAGGAAAGAACAGCACTTAACAGGATGTAACCTAACTTACAACCTATGACTCTGCAATTTAACAGAGGAACAACATTTAACAGTATTTAGCTCAGCTTATAACTTATATTAAACATAACAACTTAGCAAAAGACCAACTCTTAGCAGCATTTAACTTCACTTAGACCTTGAGATTTAACCTTATCTACAGGCCTGACTGACTCATCTATCCAAGTCACTCAAACCCCTCAGAGAGCAGCATTTCTGCCACATTTCCCCAGCACAGGCACTCCTGTGTGCACACAGACACACAGAGTCAGTGCAAGGCACCTGGGAGAAATTCCCCTGAGGGCAGGAAATGCTCCCTGTGGATCCTTTGGCATCTCCCCAGCGGGTGAAGGGCTGAGCCTGGAGGAGTGGGGGGATCGGCCCAGGCTCCGTCGGTGTTGGGGATCCCCGAGTGCAGCAAACGGGAGAGTTCCCGGCTGGGAGAGGCCCCACTCAGAGGGAGTGGCTGGCCCAGGAGAGCTCCAAGGGCTCCTTTTGGAGCGCTGTTTGCAGGGCCCCACGAGAGGGGCTTCAGTCCCAGCAATGGTTCATCCTGGCCGCACTTGGCACCAACAGCTTTCTTTGGCAGTGTGAGAACAGGGATGTTGTGCCACTGAGGGAACAAAAACAGTTCCCAGGGCTGCTCCTACAGAAAGCAGGAGCTGGTTGGGCAGCAGCAGTGCCTGGAGCAGGCAGTGTTTGTGATGAGCTGCAGAGGAGCTGAGCCCAGGGGCTGTTGGCCAAGGCCGAGGCCCAAGGAGCATTTCTCAGCTGGCAGGGCAGCCTGAGAAGGGGAGGGGGGAATGCAGCAGCACAGGGCCATGGAACCAAGGGACCATTGTGACACTGTGGGGCCCTGTGAGACCACGGGACCATTGTGACACTGTGGGGCCTGTGAGACCAAGGGACCATTGTGACACTGTGGGGCCTCACAGAATCATGGAGAGCACTGTGACATTGCTGGGCCTCATGGAACCAAGGGGTCCATACTGACACTGTGTGCTCCCATGGAATGTAGGGATCATTGTGACACTGTGAGGCCCATCAAACCAAGGGTCCATTGTGACACCACGGGGCCTCATGGAACCATGGAGACCATTGTGACACTTCACAGCCTCATGGAACCAAAGGGCCATTGTGACACTGTGGGGCACCATGGCACCAAGGAGACCTCAGTGATACTGAGGGGACTCATGGAATCATGGAGACCATTGTGACACTATGAGGTACCATGGAATAAGCAAAGCACTGTGACACTGTGAGGCCTCATGGAACCAGTGAGACCATTGGGACTCTGGGGGTCCCCACAGAACCAAGAGGTCCATTGTGATACTGTGGGGCCTCATGAAACCAAGAGGCCTTTGTGACACTGCAGGCTGTATGGAACCAAAGGTCCAGGGTGACACAGAGGGGCCCTCCTGTCATCAATGGTCCATTGTGACACTGTGGAGCCAAAGGAGACCATTGTGACACTGCAAGGCCTCATGGAATTGTTGGGACCATTGTGACACTGTGGGGCCTTCTGGAACCTAGGGGCCACTGTGACACTGCTGGACCCCACAGAACCAAGGGGCCACTGTGACACTGCTGGACCCCACAGATCCAAGGGTCCATTGTGACACTGCCGGTCTTGTAATCAAGGGGCCACTGTGACACTGCTGTACCCCATGGAAACAAGGCACCGTTGTGACACTGTGGGGCACCATAAAACCAAGACAACACAGAGCATGTCTGGCTGGTTTGGCCTCCCATGGACTGCCTGACTGGTCCAGCTGACCTTGGCATGTTGAGGGTCTCTTCTCATCTGCTACTGAAACCACTGGGGCTCTGTGCTTTCCTTCCTATGGAAAAGAACAGTCTTCTCCTCCAGGCACTGATTTCCAGAATTGGGATTTCAACTCCAAATTTCTTATATCCAGGGATTGTTTGCCATAGGAATATTGCCAGGACAAGTCTGTCTTGAAGTGGTTTCACAAAGGTCACTTCCCAACTGTCCCCAAAACACTGGGGAAGGTTCCGTACTTTCCTTCTTTCGGGAAAGAAACTGTGCTGTTTCTCCAGCTGCCCATGGCCGAGACTGGGTTTCCAACTCCAAAATTCTTAAATCCAAAGACTGGTCCCCGACAAACTCTGCCTTTGCTGACAAGTCTGCCAGGTCTTGGCCTAGTGAGGCTCTCACCTGCCTTCCAAACACTGGGGCTCTCTGCTTTCCTTCCTATGGAAAAGAACTGTCCTTCTCGTCCAGGTGCCCATGGCCAGAATTGGGATTTCACCTCCAACATTCCCTGTTGTGACAGACTGGAGGAGATTGTGGGCTGGAAACATTTTGTGTGTAGGGAAGGAAGGGGCAGGTCCAGCCCTGCCCTGCCCTGGAACCCCAGCCCTGCCCTGCCCTGGAACCCCAATCCCCCCAGAGCCTCTATCCCAGCCCAGCAGTGGCTGCCAGTCCCTGGCACAGCACAGGCAATCCTCCACAGCCACCTCTGCAGCCCCCAGCCCAGCTCCTGAGGGACCAAATGAGCCAAGTCCCACCTGGGGGAAGGGCCAGGGAGACCAAGGGGTATTGAAGGCTGACCACAAGGCAAGCACACATTTTGACCCAACCTCCTCTTGGAATTTCCATCTGAGCACTGCTGGAATCCAGGAGTTGGTAGCTGTGTGTGTGTGTGTATGTGTGTGTGTTTCTCTGTATCTTTTTTCTCTGTCTCTCTTTCTGTGTCTACTTCTTCTATATATGTGCTCTTGCAAATTTTGAGTAACTTAAAATTGAACAGGCTTAGAACTTGTGAAGTTGAATGGCCCAAGATAATGCTTTGAGCTGTGTTTTTGTTGATTGAATGTCATATTAAACCATTTGCCAAAGTTTCTCTGATTTTCTAACATTACCAGTAAAGGCTGTCTTGTTCTTTTGAGCTCCTGGGAATCTCTTGTTGGTATTTCTCCAGTGAGTCCAACTCAGAGGACACAAATACTTTAATTCCTTTAAATGTCTCCTTGAGAGAGTTGTTTAAGGTTTGGGAATCAGGGCTTGTCTGTCTGCTGGCCCAGCCCAGGCAGGGCTTTCCCAGCCACATCCCACAATCCATTGCCCAGCTGGAGCCGCTGGTGCCTCTGAGTTGTGCTGCCCAGCCCCAGGGACGCTCTCCTGTCTGCCCATTCCCCCACGGTCTCTGGGCAGGGATGGCCTCAGTGGGGGCTGCTGACATCCTCAGCACCTTGGAGGCTGCTGCTGAATTTTCCTGCTCCTGAGGCTTGTTCAGCCTTCAGCTCTTCCGTGTCCCAGGGCTCATTAACATTCAGAACACCTTAACAGGCCAAGCCTTTGGAATAATTTGATTTAATTTTCAAATCCTTTGTGGGTAATTAGACAGATCTCAGAGAGTGATTCAAACTGAATATGTTCTATTAAAAAGACAGTAAGAAAACATTTTTCGGTCCTGTTTAGGGTTTTCCTTCTGTAATTAATTGATATGTGTATTCTCCAATTGTCACTGAATCCAAGTACCTCCTTGTGCAGTTTGAATAGATATGAAGGCCAAGACCCTTCATGGCTGACAATCAATCAGACTCTGTCCCTACCCCCACCCCACCATTTCCCCCATCCAAGCCCTGGCACTCAGAGCAGCCTTGTGCAAATCTGAGCTCCCTCCAGCCCAGGCTGCACCTGCAGCTTTCAGCTCCTTGGCTCCAGCTCCCACCTGCTTTCCTTGGAGAAGGAGCTGCCCCAGACACAGAGGGATGTTCATTTCTTGTCAGCCAACAAAGCCAAGGGAAGGCACAGCTCCATCAGATGCAAAAGTCATTCCTCTGCTGGATATTAAATCCACTTTCCACAGCAGACAGTCTCAGAGCAATGGAAAATACCTTCCGTGCCCAGCACTGATCCCAAGGTTCCCCCAAACCTTCCCTGCCCCAATTCTGCCCAGATTTGCTCTTTGCACACACGAGTCACACGCTGAAGTCAGGAGCTCCCTCCATGCCCAGAGGGAGGAAAAGAGAGAAAGGGGATGAAGAGCTCTCCTGTGCAGAGCCAAGGTCCAAGTGCAGCCCCTGCAGTGGGAACCACAACTCATCAGGTTTGTGTCCTTTGAGCTCAGGGACTGGGGACACTCAGAGGCCCAGAAAGTTTCTTGCCAACAAACAGAAGCTGAACATTTGAACAGTTTAACAACCATCACAGCTCTTCCCTCGGCTATCTGGGATGTCCCAGCAGCATCTGACATGTCCACCATCCCCCAGGGATTTGTAGATAGGAAGAGTTTTAGACAAAGACATAAGAAAGCATAATTCTGTGATAGATATAAACACATTTAAGGTGTTGTCTAATGTGATATTTATTTGAACTTCAGAAAGATTGGGCAACTTCCTGCAGCTCAAAGCATGAAGCCAGTCAGTTGAGAGGCACTTAAATGACCAGAGAGCATCTGGAGAAGGAAATCTGGGAGCAATGGGAAGGACATAGATCCATCTGGTCTAGTGAAGAGATGTCCTTCGACATGGCCATTTAACTAGGACAGATGGAAACACCTGAAGGAACAGGGAGAGGAAATTAAAAAATGAATATTTGTTGACATAATATTGGTGACAAAATATTGGTGATGAAAATAGAGGGGAAGATCACTATTTCTTCTACCACCAGAACACTTCCAGGAAATACCTGTTCTTTCCAGTTCTTGCCATTTCTTAAAACTACTCAAATAGCCCAGATAATAAAAATGTGTTTGTATATTATGAAATGAACAGGTATTAAAACCTGTGTCCCTTTCCAGGAAGATATCAGTTGTGTGCCCATGAACAGGCAGTGCCACTTGTGCCCTGAGGTGCCCAGCTGGGATGGATCTCTCCGAGAGCACCTGAGGGAGAGCAGAGCACCTTGCAAGCTGCAGGTCCCTGACAGCCCCACAGGGCTCCTGTCCCATCAACATCTGCTCTGCTCAGCCTGAAACAGGGCCCAGCATGGTGCCGGCATCATCAGAGAGCTGAGGTGTGTGCTGGAATTCAATGCCCTCCCCATCCCGCAGCAGCCCTGCATTTCCCTCCTGCAGCCTTGGTCTCCAGCACAGCCATGGAGGCTCTTTGGGCTCTGGAGTGTTGCTGCAGCCCCCAAGGGCAGCTGAGCTCTGCCTTTGGCACAGTCAGGCCTGGCCAGCGCAGGCCATGCTCAGCAATTGCTTGTGTGTGCCTGGCCTTGCTGTCAGCCCCGGCAGCGGCTGCGTGGCCCCTTTGTGGCCCTGTGCTGGCCCAGCCATGGTGGCCCAGCCCCTGTGCAGGCCCAGGCCAGGCCAGGAGCATTGCGGCTGGGAACGGCCCCTGTGCCGTGGTGCCCACAGCAGCCTTGGGGCTCTGTGCCCCATGGCCTCCCTGCTGGGCAGCCTCTGCCAGCTCCTGCAGAGCCCCTGGCACCTGTGGGGCTGCACAGACAGCCCTGGCCCGGGCTCTGCCGGCCTCTGGGCCAGCAGAGAGGCAGCCAGGGCTGGCCATGGCCGGGAACAGGCCCTGAGCCCCGCAGGAGGATGGAGCTGGGCCACAGCCAAACTCAGCCCAGGCCAGAGATGGGCCCAGCAGCCAGGGCTGCCAAGGGCTGGGCACAGAGGCTGGTGCTGACAAATGTCCTGGGCCCCCTCCCTGCTCTGTCCATGCCACCGAGGGCACAGAGCAGCCTCCTCTCTGGGCCACTTGCCTGTTTTCAATGCCTTGCACAGGCGCTGGCCCTGCCCCACAAGGCCTGGCCTGAGTCCTGCCCCTGCACACTCAGCCAGGCTGAGATGGACACTGATGGTTTCTGGGCCAGGCTCTCAGAGCCCAGCCCAGCTCCCTGCAAGCTCTGCCAGCTGCCCTGAGCCCTGGGCAGCACCAAGGGCCTCTCCCCAGCCCAGCCCAGCCGGCTCTGGCCCCACAGCTCTGCTCAGGCCAGGCTGCTCTGGGCACTGGCCCCATGGCCTTAGCCTGTCACAGACATCTCTTTGTGAGAAAATCTTTCTTTAAGATTTTTCCTTCTATGAAGCTGTGGCCTCAGCACCAGACATAAACAATAAGTTATCTGCTGCTGTGGAATGCAACAGGGTGATTCGTGATTGGTCTCGTGGGGATGTTTTGGTTCAGTGACCACTCACGGCAGAGCTGGCTCTCGCTCTCGGTGGAGCCAGCTACCTTTATTATCATTCTTTACTTTCTATTCTTAGGTAGCTAGCAGCTTCTGGAAACCTTTCCTTTCTTTTCTTTTTAGTATAGTTATAATAGATGTATATATCATAAAATAATAAATCAAGCCTTCTGATAATAGAGTCAATGATCGCATCTCTTCCTTCACCCAAGAACCCCTGAACCAGCAACCACATCAGCCCCTGGCAAGGGCACAGCAGCAGCTGCAGCTGCCACAGGACTCAGCCCCAGCCATGGGGGAAGGGGCTTGGCCAAGGCCAAAGGAGGCTCCCTGGCTGCCCTGCTCCCCTCGGGCTGAGGTGCTGAGAGCTCTGCAGCCCCTGCTGCCATCCCATCTGCCCAGGGCAGCACAAGAGCCCCGGCCTTGGGGCCCTCAAGAGCTGCTCCTGCTCCAGGCCCAGGGCCCATGTCAGAGCTGGGGCAGCCACAAAGCTGTGCCCATTTCTGTTCATTGCTGCTCTGATGGGGATGGATCCTCAGCCACTTGGAGGCTGATGATGAATTTTACTGATCCAGAGGCCTCTTCTTTCTTGAGCTCTTCAATTCAGGAATTCAGTTAGAAAAGCTCATAAACATATGCTCGAAACACCCAAACAAGACAAGCTTATGGAAGTAATTTATGTTTTCAATTCTTCTGAGGGTAATTAGTCTGATTTCAGAAGTGTTTTCAAAGTGAATATACTGTATTGAAAACAATGCAGAGAGAATTTTTTGTCCATTTTAGTTTTCTTTTCCTGTTTATAGATTGATATCAGCAATGTCCAATTGACATTGACCCCCAGCACCTTCTAATGCAGTCTGAACAGATATGAAAATCAAGACCCTCCATGGCTGACAATCAATCACACTTTGTCCCTACCCCCTCCCCACCATTTCCCTCATCCAACCCCTGGCACTCAGAGCAGCTGAGGAATGGAGTCACATCCAGGCGTGTCCCCAGGGCTCAGGATTCGGACCAGGTCAGTTCAATCTCTTTATTGCTGATCTGTACGAGGCCATCGAGGGCACCCTCAGTCAGTTCCCAGTGAGCCCAAGCTGAGTGGGAGTGTGGCTGTGCTGGAGGGCAGGAAGCTCTGCAGAGGGATGTGGACAGGCGGGAGCCATGGGCCCAGGACAACTGGATGAGGTTCACCAAGGCCAAGGGCCGGGTCCTGCCCTGGGCTCACAACCACCCCAAATCCCTGGCTGTGCCCTGCCCCTGATCCCCACAGCCTGTCCTGTTTCCTTCATCCCTGCATTGCCAGGGACTTTCTGGGACAAGGGAGCTCTGCTCTGGCTATGGAGGGAGGTCCAAGTGCAGCCACTGGAGTGGGAACCACAACTCATCAGGTTTGTGTCCTTTGGGGGTCAGGAACTGGTGAGACTCAGAGGCACAGAAAGTTTCTCTTCATGGCCAACAGACCACAGTTGAACAGGACACAATTTAATAACAATCACGCTCTTCCCTGAGCTATATGAAATGTCCCAGCAGCGTCTGATGCGTCCACCATCCAGAAGTGATTTCCATACTAAAATTAATTTCAGACAAACGTGATTCTATGATAGATATAAACACAATTAAGTTCTTGTATCAGGATGCCTGCCCTGGGGCAAAACAGCCTGAACAATTCCTGATTTGCAAAGCTGTCAGTGGTGGATGGATTAGGGAGGTCAGGCTGCTCTTGGTGTTGAGGAAATGCTGAAAGCAGCCTGACTCATTTCATCTCCTCCTGTCCTGGCTGATCTCCCCTCTTTCCCCTCCCACCCATTGGCTTTTGTCTCCCACCAGGCCCCCGGTGAAGAGCCTGGCTCTGTGTTCTCCATCCCCCTCCTGGCTGGCACTGCCAGGCTGGGATGAGGAGCCCCTCAGCCTTCCCTGCTCCAGGCTGGACCAGCCCAGCTCCCTCAGCCTCTGCTCACAGCCCAAGGGCTCCAGCCCCACCTGGGAGGCCCTTCCCAGACCCTGCTCCAGCTGCCAGACATCTTTCCTGCCCTGGGGACCCCAACCCAGGCCACAGTGACCTGGATAATCCACGTCCTTGCTGTCCTGGTCACACAGCCCTGGCCCCTTGTCCCCATGTCAGGCTCTGGGGTGGATCCTGTGGAACATCCTTTGGTGGAGGCTGTGGCTCCAGGTGGGCCGGGGGGATCCCGGGGGACAGGGACCCTGCTGGGCATGGACAGCATTGGAGTTGTTGGGAGAAACTGTGAGGGGGAGCTGGGGCAGAGTGACCAACCCAGTGACCTGACACAGCCCTGCTGGGATGTCACACAGCCCCTCTGGGATGTCACAGCCTGCTCTGTGATGTCACAGCCCATTCTCCAATGTCACACAGATGGTCTCTGATGTCACAGTCTGCTCTGTGATATCACAGTCTGCTGTGTGATATCAGACCTCTGCCCTGTGATGTCACAGCTGGCTCTGTGATGTCACAGAGGCAGTCGGTGATGTCATATCTTCTTGATGAGCTCACATAACCCACTCTGTGATGTCACAGCCCACACTGTGACCTCATGTTACCAGATGATAAATTGTCTCCACCAGGTGAGCTGACACCTGGAGCTTGTTCTCCACAACCCCAGGCCTATGGAAACCACACAGTGCCCATTGTGTGAGAAGGGAACTGGAAGTTCACCAGCCTCAGTGTCCTGCCAGCTCAGCCAGGCCCACTGGAACATTGGGGTCCATGACCACCAGGGACCACCAGAGAGACCCCCAGGACAGAAGAGAGCATTCAAAAGGGGAGGGGAATTATGTTAATGATTTTGGGAAAATGATTATCAGATGTGTGAATGAATATGTGTGCAAAATACAGAAAATAAACAGAAACTTTCCTGCACTCAGCATGCATGGCTTTGGGAGGAGCTATCCCCCGTGCATCCTGCTGAATAAAGAATGCTGCTTCTTAATGCTGCATTGGTGTTAAGGAGTTTTCTGTTTCACTGAATTTCTGGTAACACTCCCACTGCCAAGGAAAGCTCTGTCTGCTGCTGTTCACAAACAGAGAAGGGCTGGTGGCAGATGTGGGGCTCGGAGGCTGCCTGGGGCACAGTGACAGTGAAATAATCAAGTTTTCCATGTTCTGTGAAAGAAGGAGGGGCAGCAACAACACTTCTGCACTGGAATTAGGAAGGGCAGACTTTGGCCTCTTTAGGATGCAGATTTGGCGAGTACTGAATCAGGTACTGATTTTTTTAAAGGACACAGCCCTAAAAACAAAGGGATCCAGGAAGGATGGACACATTTCAAGAAAGTAATCTTAAGGGGGAAGGAGCAGCCTGTCCCAGTGTGGCAAAAGATGAGCTGGTGAGGAAAATGACTGTCCTGGCTGGACATGGAGTTTTTGTGGGAACTCAGGGGGAAAAAATGGACCGGAAACACTGGAAGTGTTTAAGGATGTTATTAGGTTATAAAGAGAGAAAAGAGGAGAGGTGAAAGCTCAATATGAACTTAACCTGGCAGCTTCTGTAAAAAAAAAAGGTTTTCATAAAAAAAAAATATAGCAAAAGGAGGGAGAATGAGAACATCTACTCTTTATTGGATGCAGTGGAGAATATAGTAACTAAACATAAGGAAAAGGCTGAGACACTTAACATCTTGCTTGTCTCAATTTTCAATGTATGGACAGGTTGCCCTCAGGACAGGTGTTCTCCTGAGCTGGTAGATGGGCACAGGGAGCAGAACAGCCCCTGTAATCCAGGAGGAAGCAGCTGGGGACCTGCTGAGCCACTCAGATGCTCACAGGTGTATGGGATCAAATGGGATCCATCCTAGGGGGATGAGGGAGCTGGTGGATGAGCTCCCCAAGCTGCCCTCCATCATTTACCATCAGTCCTGGCTCAGCAGGGAGGTCCCAGAGGACTGGAGGTGCCAGTGTGAGCCCATCCCCAAGCAGGGCTGGAAGGAGGAGCTGGGGAACTCCAGGCCTGTCAGCCTGACCTGGGTGCCCGGCAAGGTTATGGAACAGATCACCTTGAGTGCCATCACAGGGCACCCACAGGATGGCCGAGGGGTCAGAGCCAGCCAGCGTGGATTTAGGGGTGGCAGGTCCTGCCTGACCAACCTGGTCTCCTTGTATGTCCAGGTGAGCCACCTGTGGATGTGGGAAAGGCTGTGGATGTTGTGTGCCTGGACTCCAGCAAAGCCTTTGACTCTGTCTCTGACAGCATTCCCTGGAAAAGCTGCAGCCCACGGCTTGGGCAGGTTCCCTCCTCGCTGGGAGATTTAAGAGCTGGCTGCAGGCTGGGCCCAGAGAGTGCTGGGGATGGTGCTGCACCCAGCTGCTGTCCAGGCACTGGTGGTGTCCCCAGGGATCTGTGTTGGGCCCAGTCCTGTTTAATATCTTCACTGATGATGTGGCTGAGGGGATCAAGTCCACCATTCACAGATTGCAGATGGCACCAAGCTGGGTGTGAGTGTGGATCTGCTGGAGGGCAGGACAAGAAGACACAGCCTTAAGCTGCACCAGGGCAGGTTCAGGCTGGACAATAGGAAGGAGTTCTTCACAGAAAGGGTGAGTGGGCATTGGAATGGGCTGGCCAGGGGGGAGGTGGCAGAGTCACTGTCCCTCTCCAGTGGCACTCAGTGGCATGGTCTGGGTGACAAGGCAGTATTAGGGCATTGGTTGGACTTGATGATCCCAAAGGTCTTTTCCAGCCTTTTTGATTCTGTCATTCTGTGATGATTGGGACACTCTGGGGCCATTGTGACACTGCAGGGCCTCATGGAACTAAGGGAACCATGGTGACACCGTGCAGCCCCACAGAACCAGGGGTCCATTGTGGTGCTGTGGGGCCAAATGGAACCAGGGAATGCCCCGTGACACTCTGGGTCCTTGTGGAACCACAGAGGCCATTGTGACACTGCAGGGCCTTGTGTAACCAAGGGGTTTCACCATTTGGACACTGCAAAACCAAGGAGCCCATTGGGAGACTCCAGGGCCCAGTGGAACCAAGGGGTGGTTCTGACACTGCGGGGCCTCATGGCACCAAGGGGACATTGTGACACTGCAGGATCCTGTGTAACCAAGGGGCCACTGTGACACGATGGGGCCTCAAGGAATCTGGAAGAATGTTGTGACACTGTGTGGCCTCGTGGAATCAAGGAGTCCATTGTGACACTGAGGGGACTTGTGGAACCACAGAGACAATTGTGACAGTGTGGGACCTCATGTGACCATGGGGCCATTGTGACACCCTGAGGCCCCATGGAACCAAGGGGCCACTGTGAAACTGCAGCACCTACGAAAACATTGTGACACTGTGAAACCCCATGGAACCAAGGAGTCCATTGTCACATTTTGGGGCCCCATGGAACCAAGGAGACCATTATTGCTCTGCATGGTCCCATGGAACCAAGAAGACCAGTGTGACAGGGCAGGGCCTGGTGTAACCAAGAGGCCATTGTGACACTGAGGGGCCCCATGGAACCAAGAACATCTTTGCAGATGACACCAAGCTGGGTGTGAGTGTGGATATGGTGGAGCATAGGAAGGCTCTGCACAGGGCCCTGAACAGGCTGGATCCAGGGCACAAATCCAACAAGGTGAGGTTTAACAAGTCCAAGTGCCGGGTCCTGCACTTTGGCCACAACAACCCCTGCAGCACTACAGGCTGGGGACAGAGTGGCTGGAGAGCAGCCAGGCAGAAAGGGACCTGCAGGGACTGATGGACAGCAGGCTGGACATGAGCCAGCAGTGTGCCCAGGTGGCCAAGAAGGCCAATGGCTCCTGGCCTGGATCAGCAATGGTGTGGCCAGCAGGAGCAGAGCTGCTGTGCCAGCACTGACCTGCCCCCAGCTCTGCACACAGACATTGCTGCTGCAGCTCCTGAGAAGGGAACGCAAGGGCATCTCTGCAGAAAACTTTGCTGGGAGATCCTTTTGTTCCTTTAAAGACACCGAGAGCTCAGGCTGTCATTGACACAGTCTGTGGCCACAGGGAAGATTGAGAGAAAGTAAATGAGAAATGGCAGAAATAATAGTTTTATTTTGTGGACAATATTAAAAAACTAAAACTCAGGGATAAAAATAACAAATCCAAAAGAACTATCAAAGATGATTTATATTACAAATTATTTATATTACTTGGCCTGTCCCTGCTGCAGCCCCGGCACTGCCACCCCCAGGGCTGTGCCCGGCCCCGAGAGCACTCAGGCCCTGCAGCAACACCAGGGCCACCAGGGCAGCGGGGCAGGGCCACGGCAGCAGCACTGGCAACACCAAGTGCTGCTGCTGCTGGGCACAGCTGCTGGGCCAGCACTGACCTGCCCCCAGCTCTGCACACAGACATTTCTGCTGCAGCTCCAGAGAAGGCAACAAAAGGGCATCTCTGCAGGAAACTCTGCTGGGAGATCCTTTAGTTCCTTTAAAGCCCCTCATTGACACAGTCTATGGCCAAGGGAAGGTGGAGAAATAGCACAAACATTGACATTTCTTTGTGAATGATATTAAAAGAGTAAAACAAAGAAAAAGTACCTCCACTGTGAAACCAACAACAAGTATCAAAATGACTTTTATTACAAGTGGTTTGCAGAAATTAGCCAGCAGTTCAATGTTTCTGAAAGCATCCAGTCATCAGTCTCCACACTGCAGCCTTGAGCTCCTGGTTCCTCAGGCTGTAGATGAGGGGGTTCAGGGCTGGAGGCACCACCGAGTACAGAACTGACAGGGCCAGATCCAGGGATGGGGAGGACATGGAGGGGGGCTTCAGGTGAGCAAATGTGCCAGTGATGAAAAACAGGGAGACCACAGCCAGGTGAGGGAGGCAGGTGGAAAAGGCTTTGTGCCGTCCCTGCTCAGAGGGGATCCTCAGCACAGCCCTGAAGATCTGCACATAGGAGAAAACAATGAACACAAAACAGCCAAGTCCTGAACAGGCACTAACAGCAAGAAGCCCAAGTTCCCTGAGGGAGGATTTGGAGCAGGAGAGCTTGATGATCTGTGGGATTTCACAGAAGAACTGGCCCAGGGCATTGCCATGGCATAGGGGCAGAGAAAATGTATTGGCTGTGTGCAGCAGTGAATAGAGAAAGGCACTGGCCCAGGCAGCTGCTGCCATGTGGGCACAAGCTCTGCTGCCCAGGAGGGTCCCGTAGTGCAGGGGTTTGCAGATGGACACGTAGCGGTCGTAGCACATGATGGTCAGGAGGCAAAGCTCTGCTGCGATGAAGAACAGAAAGAAAAAGAGCTGAGCAGCACATCCAGCATAGGAGATTTTCCTGGTGTCCCAGAGGGAATTGTGCATGGCTTTGGGGACAGTGGTGCAGATGGAGCCCAGGTCAGTGAAGGCCAGGTTGAGCAGGAAGAAGAACATGGGCGTGTGCAGGTGGTGGCCGCAGGCTACGGCGCTGATGATGAGGCCGTTGCCCAGGAGGGCAGCCAGGGAGATGCCCAGCAAGAGGCAGAAGTGCAGGAGCTGCAGCTGCCGCGTGTCTGCCAATGCCAGCAGGAGGAAGTGCTTGATGGAGCTGCTGTTGGACATTTCCAGTGCCTTGGTATGGGGATCTGTAAGAAAAGTAATCATGGAATAGTTGGGTTTGGAGAGGACTTGAAATATCCCAGCACAGCCTGGGGGCACTTTCCCCCCACTGCCTGCCCAGGGCTCTGCTGCCTGGAGCTGTCCCTGCCAGCAGCTGCTTCCCTGTGCCCAGGGCTGGGCCCTGCCAGTGCTGCCAGAGCCCAGCCCAGCCCTGGGGGCTCAGCTCTGCCCTGCAGACCCCTCCCAGCCCTGGCACTGCCCAGGGGCAGCTCTGGCTCTGAAGACTCTGATGGCAGCGTCAGAGCAACCCTGAGCAGGAGGGAAAAGTGACACTGATGCTGCCTGTGAGGGGCCCTGTGCTGATTTCTATCACTGCCTGGTTTATTAACATGTGAGAGGATTTTTTCTCTAAACGTGAACTGAGAGATAAATATCAGTGTGCAATTTCCTATCCCAGCAACCCAGAGCAGTAGATTTAAAAATCAAGCTTTCCCCTCTTATGCAGCCCCTGCCTTGCTGTGCTCCCTGTATAATCTACTTGGAAACATTCTGAATTTAAAGGTCATGCAAGGAGCAGTCCTGATCAATGCAGCATCCTCCCCACAAAAGAAGAACACTTCCAAGCCACACCAGCTGTCTCCTCCCACCCAGATCTCGTCCCCCAGTGCTGGGAGCAGCTGCCAGGGCTGGCTGAGAGCTGTCCCTGGCAGGCAGCAGAGTCCCTGCCCCAGCACAGCGCCCTGGGCTGCAGGACCCTGCTCTGCAGGACAGCCCTGGGCACCCCTGGCTGCTCTGCACAAGAGACAATCAGAGAATGTACTCACAGGGTCTGTAGGCATTGGGATGTTCCAGCTGTAGGAGATGGCTCCAGGAGCTGCAGCTGCATTGTCCTGCAGCCAGAGGTTCCTGTGCCAAGGGCTGGCAGTGATTGTGCCCCAGGCACTTCTCAGCACCTTCCCAGCCCTGACTGATTGAAGCTCTCTGTGCCTCTGTGCTGTGCCCGGGCTGGCTGCAGGCAGTGCCCCAGCCCTGCTGGGCTGGAGAAAAGCTGCTCATCAGGAGAAATGTGCTTTTGAAGCTCTTCTTGGTTACCAGGAGCTGCCTGTGTGCCAGGAGCCCAGCCCAGCTCAGCAGCACAGACACAGCACAAGGACTTTAATGAGCCTCTGGGGCTTTGTGCTCAGGCCCTGAACATCAGGCCCTGAGAGGGAGACGAAGAAACCTCTCCAGAACTCCAAGTCAGAATCCAACTCCAAACTTTCTTGGACTTTTAATGGGTCCCACTGAGGGACACGACTGAGAAAGTGTCCCCAGGCCCCAGGCAGAGCAGAGAACTGCAGGCAGTGCTGACAGGTGGGGACAAAGAGAAGCCAAGTCTTGGTGCCCTGGGCCACAGCAGGGTCTGTGCCACCAAGGGCTGGGAGGAGACACCTTGTCTTGAGGCCCTGGGGCCTCCTGGCACAGCCCCAGCCAGGCTGGGCACTGTCAGCCCCTTGTCCTGCCCTCAGCATCCCCCCCTAGCCCACATCCCAGTGGCCTCAAGGATCTGCTGGAAGGAGTCCCTGGGGAGCCTTGCTCAGCAATGGCCCTGGGGGCTCCTGAATGCTCCCTGCAGGGACTGCAGGTTTTTCAAAGGACTTTGGGTTTGGCTTTTGCCTTGGAGTCTCTGAGAGGTCTCTGCAATCATGGTCTCCAATTATCTGCTGTAATTAGTCCCTGGAGAGGCTTTGTCAGTAACAACACTCAGTGGGGCTCATTAATGCTTCAAGGTACTTCAGTTATTTTAAGGTACTTGGTGTTTCCCTTTTGATACAGACTCTGTGAGAGAGATTGTGCAGTCACAGCCTCCAATTATCTGCTGTAATTAGTCCATTGAGAGTCTTTATCTGTAATGATGCTCAGTGGGCTCATTAATGCTTCAAGGTACTTCAGTTGTTTTAAGGTACTTGGTGTTTCCCTTTTGATATAGACTCTGTGAGAGGTTTGTGCAATCATGGCCCCAATTATCTGCTTTAACGAGTCCCTTGAGAGCTTTGTACTGACACTCAGTGGGGCTCATTAATACTTTCAGATACTCAAGGTTTTTAAGGTACTTTGGATTCTTCTTACCACACTGAGTCTCTGAGAGGTTTTTTGGTCATCCTGGCCTCCAATTGTCTCCTCCAAGGGGTCCATGAGGAGCCTGTGTTGGGGATGGACCTCAGTGGGACCCGTTCATGCTTTGGGACGCTTTGAGTTTTTCCTCTGACTTTGACTCCTGGAAAGGTTTGTGCAATCTCCTCTCAGGCCCTAAGGTTCAAGGGCTCAGCTCCAAATGCACCACGGGGCTCATTAGGATCAAGCAAGTCCTGACAAACCATGGCTCTGCCTTGATTTCCCTCTGGCCTAATGCAGTTCAGCAGGAAGATTTCCTTTTACAGTTATGGAGAAATATTTCAATGAGCTTCCAAGAAATATGTATTCCTATCCTAAAGGGTGTCTTTTATCGCTGTTCTTATTGTACAAGAGGTGATTGCAGCATTCTGTGATTGATATTGTTCCAGGGCCACTCCTAAGGAGGTCTGGCCAGCTCAGTCAAGTTGTACCTTGGAGCTGACCCAGTGTGGATAACATTGCTTCACATTCCCCAACCTCATGTGAGAAACCATTTTCACTTTCAAAAATATAAATGTTTTTTTAAGACCTTATCAAAATACTACAGAAGACTGAATAAAGAAAAGAATACAGCACTGGGAGCAAAGAATTCAGTCACCATGTGCTCATATACAAAATGGATGTTCTGTCCTTTCTACCTCTAGCCCCTCCTAAAGTCTTGTCAATCGACTCCTTCTTCACTGTCCAGTGGTGGAGATCACTGTCTTACACCTGGATTGGAGGTCAGGTGCTGCCATAGTAACAAGCCGACCCTATCAAATGCCCCGACCACTGAGGCCATCCTGTGATAGCAATGCAAGGGGAGGGGAAGGATAACTATACATCTACAAAACTTCTCTTAACATATATTTAATATTCACCCCTTAATTGTGAGAGTCAACCATAGGATTACTCATCTATAAGAAGCCTTCCTTTTCTTTTTCTGTAAGTCATTTTGCTCAAACAATTAAGTCAAAAATTTTCTCTCTCTCTTGAATGAGTCATACCAGCATCTGTTGATGTGGGCAAGGTGAGACAAAGTAAAAATTCTCCAGAGCAGAAATCTATTTTGATTTAGGTGAAATGTACATTTTTAAGTCTGTTTAGCCTGTCTGCAAGGCCAAGGCTCAAGCGAAACTGCTTCAATGAAGGACAGAGATAAAGGGGGGAGACAGAGGATGATAAAGAGAGACAGAGACTGCTGTGAAAGCAGGTCAGCCTGACCTAGGAATTCTTTCTGATAAAGAACTAGCGGCAAATGTCACGCAAAATTCGTAAAAATGAATATGTATGAGCCTATTGTGAAACTGTATGCATATGTATTTGAGAGGAGGATAAAAAGGGACCTGAAGTTCCCAGAGGTATGCATGTCTTTTAAGGAGAGTAATCTCCGCATGCGTGCGGCGCTGTAATAATAACCTACCGGCTTTACAACTTTCACAAAGTTGTGGAGTTTTTGGCTATCTCTGCAAAACAAAGGGCAGTGGGAACAGGAGAAAAAGTCTCAGGTTTTCCTCAGACACACTTATTTGGAATGGACCAAAGGGCATCCCAGAGGTCCAGTATGGCTTTGACTCCCATCTACCGTGCCTATGTGGCTGCTACCCATAGTCAGTGTACCTTAGGGCTGAGTACAGAGACCAACTCGGTCCTGCCCTCCAGTCCCTGTTGTATTAAAAGACAACTGAGGAATTACAGAGGTCAGGTATGGCCTTTTGTCCCTACCTTACCATGCCTACAGGGTTGCTACACACAGCAGGGCTATGGAGCCTTCTTGGGAGCAAACAAAGGGGCCAACCCAGCCTTGCCCTCCTTCCTTTGTCTTATTTTCTTAAGAAGCTGTCCCATTACCTTTTACTGTGCCTTGTGTACTTCCAGTCAACAGATGCTGGTAATTCTCACCCATTAAAACAGGAAGACAGTTCTCAAGCTGGTTGGTGGAAACTTGACTCTACCTTTTGGGCATCTTGGTGTTTTCCTGGTTGTCTTTCAGTCTCTGCTTGACAGTCAATCTTGTTTCACCCAGCCTGGATGTTACAGTCCATTCTTTGTGTTCTTCTACTGGGCCTTTGGCTCTATTGCCATGAGTTCATCCCCACTCTGCAGTTCGCACGGCCGATTCAGTGGTGAGCAGTACCTGAAAGGGACCTTCCCACTGAGGAGTTAGAGGCTGATCTCTCCATGATTTAATCATCAGCCCATTCCTGGGATTAATATTATGGATTCTGAAATCCAGGGTGGTAGTTTGAGGAATTGCCCCTTTATGTCTTAGCCCTTCTAAGGTTTGTGCTATAGACATCACTTATTTCTTGGCATTGGCTTCCCCTTCCTCATAGGTGGCACCTTCTGGGGTGAGGTCAGGAAGGGTAACCCAAACATCATTTCATAGGGTGACACCCCCAGATCTGACTGGGGTTGGGTTCTAATTCTTAATAAGGCCAAAGGGAGACATCTTATCCATGACATTTGGGTTTCAATCATGAGCTTAACTAGAGCTCTTTTAAGAGCTTGATTCATTCTCTCAACCCGACTGGAACTCTGTGGAAGCCTTGGAGTGTGTAATTCCCATTTTACTCCCAGGGTTTGCAATATCTTTGATGTGAATGAGTTCCTCAGTCTGAATCAATCCTGTTTGCCATCCCATATTGGGGAATGATTGATTCTAGAAGTGTTTTACTCACAACATTGGCATTGGCTTTCACAGTGGGTACCACCTCTACCCAATGAGTCACGTGATCTACTGTCACTGCCAAAATCTTCCACCATTGTGCCTGGGGAAGCTCAGGAAAGTCTACTTGGATGTTTTGGAAGGGCTGTAAGGCTAGTTCTTGCCCTCCTCTGGGTGTTTTCCTCATGATTTTCTTATTCACTTGTTGACATATCACACACTGTTCAGTTTCTGGCTTAGCTATTCTGAAAATTCCTTTGCGTCCCCATCCCTTAGAAACTGATCACTTAGCACTTGTGTACCCCAATGTGCTGTTCCATGTATGCCTTTGAGCATTTTCTTGGCATGGGGTTTATTCAACATTTGCCTCCCATCGGCTAATCTCCTCTTCTCTTTGTTATCTTTCTTGGCTCCTTTTTTAGGAGTTCTTTCTCTTCTATCCCATTGAATTCCGGGGCTTTTTGCATTTCTCTTATTGGTGTTAATACTATTATTAGTTTTTCAGTCTCTGATTAAGTTGCATGTTTAGCTTCTAAATCGGCTAAATCATTCCTTCGCGCCTCCTGAGTCGTCCCTTTTGATGTCCTTTAACATACACCACTGCTACTTCCTCTAGTAATTGTAAGGTTTCTAACTCTTCTAAAAGCAATTTTTCATGAATCAGTAGCTTTCACTTTGAATTTAATGGCCCCCTCTCTTCCCAAATTTTTCCAAAGTTATGCACTATTCCAAAAGTGTATTTTGAGTCCTATATATATTGTTCCTCTTTTCTGCACTAATATTTCCAGAGCTCGTTTTAAGGCATACAACTCACACCTTGGGCTGACCAGTTGGAAGGTAACTTTCTCTTTTCTATGGCCACCAACCCCTCATGCACTATAGCGTACCCCAATACCCTGTGCCCCTTTATTACCTGTGAAGATCCATTGATGTACAATCGTTTCCCACCTTGGAGTGGTTGATCTGTTAGGTCCTTGCTTACTTTAGTTTGATAGTTTATAACCTCTAGGCAATTATGTATTAGTTCCTCACCTGGTTCTCCATACAAAAACTGGGCAGGGTTGAGTTGGTTACTCACTATTAGCTCTAAGTCATTATCTATTAAGATGGCTTCATAATTT
This sequence comes from Diglossa brunneiventris, assembly GCA_019023105.1. Taxonomy (NCBI): domain Eukaryota; kingdom Metazoa; phylum Chordata; class Aves; order Passeriformes; family Thraupidae; genus Diglossa; species Diglossa brunneiventris. The sequence goes on from JAFCGX010000504.1 coordinate 53,373, forward strand.
AACATACAGGAATCAGTGAGCCATTTCTCAGTTTTTTGACTTAGGATACTTCCAACTGAGTGTAGCGTATATATTTTCAATTTTCCCCTAAAGGTCAGTGTCTTGGATTGAAAAGACAGGGGTCCGCTAAGGAAGGCAGGACCCTCCCTTGAAATGGAAAATGTAAACACCATCCCTCTGAATTATTATAATTTTGAAATTAAGAGGCTCTCAGGCAAAGATATTGGAAAAGGAATAACAGTTCTTTACCAGGAAAACTAAAAATACAAACGTACTAGTACAAACAAAAAGAAACCTACTGACAGAGTCAGAACACCTGTTGGTCAGGGTGTTGGCAGCAGTCCCATTGAATGGTGGCTGCAGCGCTCCTGCAGTGACAGGTGTGGTTCTGTTGGAGCAGGGATCCTGTAGAAGGGTGTAGTTTTCTTCTGAAGGTCTGGTGGCTGTGTAGATGGGCCTGATCTTCCTCTGGGAATCCAGTGGAGAAGAAAGCTGCTCCTCTGGGAATCCAGTGCGGAAAAGGCTGCTCCTCTGGGAATCCAGCAGAAAGGCTGTACTGGTGTGCCAAAATCTCAGATTATACCAAGTTAGGAATCCTTGGCTCCTCACCGTGGGCAGAGCATCTCACAATGGGATGATGTATTTTCTATAATTTCTATCAGTCATGCAGTGAGACTCAATGGCCCATTAACAGAAGATATCTCCCTGCAGGGAGGCTTGGTTGAGGCAAAGATCAAGAAAACTGCCCAATTAACAGAAGATAACTGCCCCACCTCTAACAGAGAAATTGAATACACACCCAGCTACATCTTTCAACTTAAGACATTTACAAAAGTTGCCATTTTAAGTTCTTACTGAGTTTGGCCGCCCTATTTTTTTTTTTCTACATGCTCTAGCAGCCCCCTTAAATACTACCCGAGAGACCTGACCCTCCTTCCAAAGATGACACATCCTCTTTCTATTCTTAAGTTCCTCCAAAACCTCCTTGCCTATCCAGGCTGGACGTTTGCCTCATTGACTCATCTTTCAGCACACAGGGACAGTCTGTTCCTGTGCCCTCAAGATCTCTGTTTTGAAGCATGCCCACCCTTCCTGAACTCCTTTGTTTCTAAGGGCTGCTTCCCAAGGAAATCTCTGAATAAGTCTCCTAAACCAGCCAAAGTCTGCCCTCTGAAAGTCCAATGTAAAAGTCTTATTGATGTTCCTCCTGATTTCACCAAATATTTACAACTCTATAATTTCACAATCACAGATCCCCAAGCAGCCTCCAACTACCACATCTCCCACCAGTCCATCTCTATTTGCGAACAAGATTTAACACAGTCCCTCCCCTGATGGGCTCACTCACCATCTATGACAAAAATTTATCCTCCACACACTCTAAAAATATCTTGGACTGCCTTTTTTCAGCTGTATTGAGTTCCCAGCAAATGTCCAGCAGGTTGAAATCACCTACAAGAACAAGAGCTGATGATCCAGAAACATTCTCTAGCTGCCTATAGAACAATTTGTCCAGCTCTTCTTCCTGTTTGGGTGGACAATAACAGACTCCCAGTAGGATGTCAGCCTTGTTGGCTTTCCCCCTAATTCTCACCCATAGGCATTCAACTTCATCATCACTTTGTTTCAATACCTGTGGTGTCCAAAGCCTCCCTAATATAAAGGGCCACCCTCCACCACTTCTCCCTTTCCTGTCTCTCCTGAAGAGCCTGTAGCCATCCAGTGCAGTGCTCCAGCCATGTGAGTCATCCCACCACGTTTCCCTGATGGCAATTACATCACAGCTCTGCTGTTGGACCATGGCCTCCAGCTCTTCTTGTTTGTTACCCTGCTGCATGCACTGGCATACAGGCACCTCAGCTGGGCTGCTGATTTCACCCCTAACTCAGGCTTACCACCCTTGGGCCTGCTTCCAGACAGCCCAGCTGCATCCCCTTCCCCCTTCAAACCTAGTTTAAAGCTCTCTCAACAAGTTCTGCCAGTTCATGATCTAGAAACTGTCTGCCCTTATGTCCTCGTTTGAAAAGGAAGTGAGATTTTTGGGATGCTGTGGTCAAACCAATAGGTTCTCAGATTTGAATATTGGCACCTGGTGTGGCCACTGAGGACATGGATACGCCTCTGAGAACACAGGGGGTTAAAAGCAGGGAACTCCCAGGGGGAAGCTCTCTTGGGTTCTGACAAGCCATGCAGCCAGGTGAGGTAGGCCGGGCCTTGGACAGAGAGGGGAGGTGAAGGCCCCTGCAGGATGGAAGGGTGGAGGAGCACTGAGAGACATTGGGCAGCCACTGCCCCCTCCCAGGATGAGAGAGAGAGAGAGAGAGAGAGAGAGAGAGAGAGAGAGAGAGAGAGAGAGAGAGAGACAGCCGGTGTCTGTGCTTGTGCCACATTGAAATTTGATAGCACAGCCGGCCGAGAAGGAGAACAGGGGGTGCGGCGAGAAGGTGCCCGGCAGGGCAGCCGTGGGAGATCTGGACAGGCAGAGCCTGAGATTTTTAACCCTTTTCTTGGATGATGGAAACCTTACAAATGCTGATCCTCCTGGAGCTGCATGAGAAGAGAGATAGAGATAAGAGGAAATGGGCCACAAGAGAAGTGGAGAAGAACCTTAGGTGGCAGGAGATGATGGAGTGGCCTTTGGCTGGACTTCTCTTGTATAGCCATGGACAGAACCATTTTTCCTGTGACACAGAGACTGCATTTAAGGGGAGGCAATGGCTTGGAGCCAAGAGAGTGCAGTGATGTTATGTGAAGGAGTGCGTGAACAGACACGACAGGTGAGGAGGATGGTGGTGGTGCCCTCTGTCTTCAGGGAAGGAGAAGACCTCTGTTCTCAAGACCCCTCGGCCCCAGGGGGTGAATTTGGGGGGGACAGTTGTCCCGAAAGTGAGAGACTGTGCTTTTTTTGGAACTGGGCAAAGCATCCTTAAAAGGAGAACCCTAGAAGCAGCTCTGGTCCATGTGCAGTGGTGAGAGCACTGGGCATGGAAGGAAGATGTCACGATGGCAAATGATCTCCGGGCGGTGCCACGTGTGACATGGAAACACAAGAGGTCTCAACTGTGTTTCTGGGGGAAGCCTTTGCTACAAGAGGCACTCCTCTCCTCTTGATGAACTGAGAATTGATTATCTAAAGGGTGGTGATGGACTGAGAGTTGGTGATCTGAGGGGTGGTAACTGAATTGAGAATCCAAGGTTTTGTCTTACTGTGATGTATTGGGAATTTGGTGGCGGGAGGAGGAATGTTTGGAAGGTTTTCATCCTGAGTTCTGTGTGTTTCTTTTATATATTGCAAGTTAATAAAGTTTTGGTTTTTTCCCTTTTATTCCTAAGCTGGAGCCTGCTTTGCTCTATTCCTGGTCACATCTCACAGCAGACACCAGGGAGAATGTATTTTCATGGGGGCACTGGCATTGCGCCAGTGGCAAACCATGACACCTTTGTAGCAGATGACTGGCCCGTCTATAACTCAGAGCTCCTCCGCACCACAGGTAAGAGACCCAACCTGGCAGATACTTGGGACAGGTGGGCAAAAATGCTGCCCAATGCTCTAGAGGAATCCCAAGAACTGGACCTGTTGGGGTCCTCCAAGGCCCCCACATACTGTGTCAAATTTTACTTTAGATGTCTGAAAAACAATTGGCCAGAAACTGACCGGACAAAAAACACATCCCAAAAAGACATATCAGCAATTAACAAAGCCTGTAACTATCCCTATGGATAACTATCAACTATATTGAAAAGTGGTAAATGCAACGCCTTATTACCTATCAAATTTGAACATGGTCTGATTTCTTTAACAAGAATGCTAACAAATTTGCCATATAAAATGATGCCAGATACAGTCACAAAAAGCTGTTGCGTTGTTCAGCAATATGCTAAATTGCATGTTATTATATTTATTTTCCACTAACCCTGAACTTTAAAAAGTCCTACTGAATTTCTGTTTCCATGGAATTTGCAGTTACCATGGGTTTTTCTCATAACTGATTTACTTATAATTCTAATATGCTTGTTACAACTTGAATCCCTCCAGTACACCATCATGCTGTTATTGCACTTATGGCTTATTCACCTTTAAGTAGTCTTTTTGTGTTAATAATCTTGGACAAAATTACATCATGTCATATCTATAACTTTTAGGGATGTTCATTTTAATTCTGTTAAATTAAAGCCCAATGTGGTAATGCTCAGTTACGTTCTGTTAAATTAAATAAGGCAAGGTTTTAGTTGGTTAATTTTGGTAGATTTTATTTCTGTTAAGTTTCAGTATTACTAAGTTTGAACAATGTTCTATTCCAGTTTTTATGGATCCAGTTATGTTTGGTATTAATAGTAATTAACTTTGAGTTCTCTTGAGTGCGCTTTTTGTTCTACTTTTTTGTTCTACTAAGATAATAATGAAATTATGTTTATTAATTTGAAATCCTTTCAGGGCTGAGTTTAAGTTCCTCTTGTTAAGCTCTAGCACTGTCCAAATAAATTTCTATCAGATTTTTGTATTATTTAATCTGAGGTATCATAAATTTTACTAGTGAGCTGTTCAGTGTTTTCCTTTGATGCATTTATTCTGTCATAAATACATAAATCTTTGTATTACTGTTTTTATAGCCAGCTTTTCACATGCTTTACCATCTTTTGGTGTAATTATCCACAAGACACGTGTCATTTCAGGATCCTCCTTTTGTTCTCTAGCTGCTTATGTATCTCTCAGAGCAGACTACCCCTCTAGCTGGGCTCCGCACTGTGGCTCTATGGTTTGACCCAGGGCTGTCTCATCATTTTTAAGTATTTTTCAGAGTTCCAAGAAATGATATCTTGCCTTTGTGGGAAGCCTCCTCTAAACTGATGGTATTGTGACACCTACTCTAAGTAATCAGATGCAGCCCCAATTATTACAGAACCACTCCAACAGTTTGCTGGGTTTAAAGCATCTCTATGCTGAGGAAATTTTGGAGGAGACAGCTATTGGATGTTTCACTAGTCTGTCACCCCTAGACCTTTACTCCTAAGTGCTATTCTCAAGAGCCTTGTTTTAAATTACGTTTAGGGAATTCTCTCCCACTTAGAGCTTGGGTGGTGGCCAGGCCTTAGCTCTACCTGGACAGGAATTTGCCAACAGACCCAGATGTTTTCTGCATCAAAGCTAGATTTGAGTTGCTTTGACTTGGCAATTTGACCCTCTAGACATGACAGTTGAACTATTTTTAAAGGGAGCTTGGGAATTATTATGTGGAAATAATTATCCAAGTCCCCACTGAATCGAGGTTTGTCAGCTCTTTGCAGACTCTGGGATGATGGTACATTATTTCAGAGATTGCTGTTTACCTAATTCCACCTATGTTGTTAGCTTTGTCTGCTATTTGAAATATTCCTGATCCAAATTATTCCTAATTGCTGTAAGTTTCTTGTCCACTGCATGTATTATTTTGCTATGATGTTTCTTCATACTCATAACAAAAGACATGCATCTCATTCTTAAAAGACAAAAACAAAGACGAATGAACGCCTTAAGAACGTTCAAATAATGCAATATGTACATGAGAAATTCGGACACCTAATCATTTTGAATATTGCAATATGTACATGAGAAATTTGGAAAAAAGATCATCACATCTAAATCCCAATTGAGTGTACCACAGTGAGGCCTCATTGATTCATTAACTTCAGGAGAAGATGTGCCTGTGTTTTATCATCAGCAGTTCAAAGCAGTCACCTGTTCATTCCATCAGATACTGATCAGCTCTGGAAAAATGAGGCCCAGTGCAAAGAGAAATAACCTCATCACCTTGCAGCCTTTGTGGCCAGAGCAGGAACAGAAGGAGGACTGCCAGGACATGGCTGTGTCTGGAAACTGACAGAGGCAATTTGCCAACAAAAGCCTCATGGCATCCTCATGGTACAGTGCTCCTACAAACCTTCTTCAGTTATTCCCTGTTCCAGCTCCCAGGAGGACATTCAGTGATGTCAAAGATCAACATTTCCAGCTCATAGACTTTCTCATACTTCTCAACTAATTGGAAACAATGGTCATTTCTTTCCATTTCCCTAAGAGACGTTGGACATTATTCTTCTGTTTTCTCATGCTGCAAAACCCTGTGTCAATGACTTGAGAGAATTTGGTAAGTTTTGCTGATTGTAATTGGTCTTTTATCTATCTTATCCCATATCTAACAGATAACCAGTGATAACCTTGATGAGATAATACCCTCACAAGAGTGAGCTGTTCCAACATCAGAACATAGGAGCCCTTTTTAAATTAACAAAAAGGGGGGAGATGTCATAGACAGGTAGAATAATGATAAAAGAAAGGCCTTTTGAAATCAGGCCTTCTTCTGCCCTATTAATAGCTGGCCTGTCATCTCTTCTGAGTGCAGCTAAGCAGTTACAAGTTCCCATGTGGAGCTGTTTTGAGAATGAGACTTTGTGACCAATCTATTCTGAGGGTGAAAAACAAATGCACCTGCAACAACAAGGGATTTGTCCCATGAGAATCAGTGCAGAGGTAAACAGTACAATAGAGAGATTTGATGCACAAGTAAAATCTATTTTATTAACTAATAATAGAATAACTGGCAAGAAATCTATGAACTAACTAAAGTTGCACACGAGGTCTGTCAAACTGGGTAAAACGAGTTGTGTGAATAAAGAATAAAGAGTTCTCAGCTGGGTCCTCTGGGATTTAAGTTCCCCCCTTCTTTGAGGCTTTAGGTTCCCCCTTCTTTGGGGCTTTGGGTTCCCCCTTATGTGGGGCTTTGGTTTCCTTCTTCTCTGGGATTTTGGTTTTCTTCCTCTCTGGGGCCTTGGTTTCTTTCTTATCTGGGATTATGGTTTCCTTCCTCTCTGATGCTTTGGTGTCCTTCTTCTCTGGGGTCTTGGTTTCTTTCTTCTCTGGGGCCTTGGTTTCTTTCTTCTTAGGGATTTTGGGTTCCTTCTTCTCTGGGATTTTGGTTTTCTTCCTCTCTGGGGCCTTGGTTTCTTTCTTCTCAGGGATTTTGGTTTCCTTCTTCTCTGGGGTCTTGGCTTTCCCCTTCTCTGGTTTTGGAGGTTGCTTCCCAACAAAGACACCCTTCTTTTCCTTCTTCTGCCTCTCTTCCTCCTTCTGCCTCTCTCCCTCCTCTAAGGCTTTTGCCTTCTCCTCAAGCTTTTGAGCTGGCTGCTCCAGCTCCCTTCTGCAGACAAAATAGAAAACATGGCTGAGAGTCCCCACCAGAAGCTTGGGCTCCCTAGTCCTGGCTGGCCCTGCACTTCATTCCTTGACCCTGAGGCCATTTCCGTGAATTCTCTTCAACCCACAGAGGTTGGGAACATCCCAAGTGAGGGCATTGGTGGAAGGGGACCTCCAGGACCAGCCAAACCTAAGCTTTGCCATCATAAGGCCTTGACTGTGCAAGCTCCCTCTGAAGGCACAGCCAGAGCCCTGCAGCCCCTGCCAAAGGCTGATCCAGCAGCTCTCTGCGCTGCTGCCTGAAAACGCCCTTTGTCTCTTGGCTTCCCAGTTTAAAGCAGAGCACTGATTGCTGACATCTGCTTACCTCTCCTACAGCTCTTACTCAGCTCATTCAGCCCCCTTCTCCCTGTGCAGAGCTGAAGCATGTTTTATAGAGTTCAGATTGCAGCTGAGGGCGAGAAGCAATTCACATTGATCAGGATGTAAGTTAGATAGACAGACCATAGGTTAATGATTATGGGATGCTTAAGCTGGAGCTGATTGTTCTATTGTTTCCCATTAGGAGCTTCTTTGTAGAAGGAAGTGGAGTAAGTGAACTGTTCTAAGAACATCTTGAAACCAGTAGAACAATGGTTAGCACCTGGGCTTGATGTCAATCAATCACTAAGCAGGGGACCTTGGATCGTGCCAGAGGGTCACAGAGACCTGATGAAGACATTCCTGACTTCATCCCTTAAGACCACTGACCCAATTCGAGACCATCGACCCAATTCAAGGGAAGAATTGCACAGGTGTGAAGGCCCAATGACCTCATTTGAATGCAGAGCAGGGATGGGAGGTGCTGGGGTTGTGCAGATGTATTGTATGTAAGATCTTGGGAAATAAAGAGGGCAAAGAACATTGGACAGTGCGGTCACGCCTTTTAGGGACGACTCTGGTGCCGCCCACGGCTGTTAATAAACATACCACTGTCTAACTTTAATTAATTAGAGAGTCTCTTTCCGTGATCTTCGGTTTTACTGACTCCTAGCCTGCTCCTTAATGAGAACAATCCTATCAGTCAGAAAGCAAAGGCTGCAGGAACTCCTCTCCTGCAAGACAGGCTCCTGTCAGGCAGATTTCCTGCTGGAACCCAGCTGGGACCAAGCAAACCAGTGCTGGCTGCCATGGAAACCATTGGAAGCAGCCTCGTCCGTCTCCTCCCCACGAAACCAACTTCAGCCTGGCCTGAAGAAGTCCTGGTCCACAGGCTTGCTTTAAGCAGCCTCCACTCCCAGCTCCACACTTGGCCTGCATGTCCTGAGCTGGGCTGCCTTGCTGGAGCTGAGCTTCTCCTGTGCTTGCCTCCTGCTGCAGCTGCAGGGGAGCCTAAAGGACATGAGCTTTTCTGGGGGCTGTCCCACCAGAAGGAGAACCATGGCAGGTCAGCATTGCAAGGACTTCATCTGTGGCAGGAGCAGGACCCAAAGCAAGGTTTGCTCTGTGTCCCACGCCTGCCCATCCCACAATCCCACTGTTTTGGGGAAGAAGGGAGATGATGAAGAAGATGCCACTCAACACCATGGACTTCAAGAGACCTCTAGAGGCAGTGCCAAGGCAAGCCCAGAGCCCAGCTCCCTGCAGGCAGCAGCTAAGCCACGAGGGCTCAGCACTCAAATAGAGAAGAAGAGGTTCTGTCTCAACAGAAGAAGGCCCTTCCTCTCTTGGCAGCCAGGGAGCTCAGAGTGGCCATCCCTGGGTTGCTGCTGCCTTTGCTGTGCAGCACCTCTGAGCTCCCCGGCCTCCCCAGGTATGAAAAGGTCGGAGAGCCCCCCCAGCCCCGAGCAGCCTCAGCCGTGAGCAGCATCCCTGCAGTGTCCTTTCTCCGGTGACAGCACAGACATTCCTCTGGGCCCGGGGCCGTGCCAGCCCCGCACACGGCGCTGCACTGCGGCAATGGGGACACGGGGAAGCGGTGCCCACCCTGTGTCCCCCGTGTGTTGCCGTGTGTCCCCCCATGTCCCCCTGTGTTCCCCCGGCCAGGGAGCTGCTCTGGCCCGGGATGGCCGGGCCCAGCCGCCGGGCCTCGCCGGCAGCGGGCAGGAGCCGGCCCAGGCTGCGGGACACGGCGGGGCTGCCCGGCTGGAAAGCAGCTCTGGCTGCCGCCAGGGAGCTGTGGGCAAGGGGCTGCAGCCGTGCGGGAGGAAAGCCGCTGGGCCAGCCCCTAACGCTGCCCCGCAGAAAGGAAGGGCAGGAGGAAGCTGACAAATGAGCCTGGAATGTGGCAGTGCAGAGATGAAGGGACAAGTGCCCTTGGGGGCCGCGGGTCGGGGCCAGCCCTCGGGCACGGCTCCGAGCGGCTCCTGAGCCGGCCTCAGGGCTGCCTGTAAGGATTGCAGGCGGCAGCCGAGAGCAGCAGCGCCGGCAGTGCCAGCCGGGCCCCACGGCCATCTGCCCGTGCCTTCGCAGCCCGTGAGGGCCGCGGGCTCTGCAGCGCTGCTCCTGCTCCCACAGCCGGCCCGGAGCCTCAGCGCTGCCCCGCAGGCGCCGCGGGAGCAGCAGCGGCCTCAGGGCCTGGCCCGGGGCTCCATCTGCTCAGCCGGGTGGCAGAGCCACAGCAGGGGGGAAGGAGCTGAAGGAGCACCAGGGAGCCCGGGGAGAGACAGGCTGTGAGACAAGGCTCTGCCTATAATTTTAACAGTTTTTATTAACCTAATAGCTATATACAACTAACTTAATAACTATATACAAGTAAGGTTTCTTATGACAATTGTCACAGGCGTTTCTCGCTTCGGACAGGATGTCCCAGGTCGAGCATTGGGCGCTGAGTCCTTTCCAGCTGGCCGGGGGCCGTTGATGTCTGGTGGGGCTGGAGAGGCTGCTCGAGCCCTGGGGCCCATGAGAGCTGTCGAGGAGCTGTGCCTGGCCGGTGCTCTCCTGAGGCGGCAGGGCCTGGGCAGTGAAGGGCAAGGGTGAGGGGCCACAGGTGCTGGCCCCAGCGCACCAGGACTCAAGCTCTTGTCCCACACCGGGCATGGCCATTCTCCCACGTTACTGCAGCTCCAAGCTCAGTTGCCCCATGTGCCAGTCCTCCTGCTCCATTCTGCCCCTTCCTTCTTGCCCCAGACGCAAAATACCCATGCCACATTACCCAGCTCTGTACACAGAGCCCTACTCATCCCCCAGCTGGCACCCTGCAGAGAATCAGCCCCCTGTGCTCATTGACCCCCTTGCCCTGACAGGGCCATACCTGACACATCCTGTGTCCTGATCGCCGTACCATGCTGGTCATTACGGCCCCTCGAGATGTGTCCATCACCATGCAGCAGGGTCACACTGGGCTTAGGAGGAGAGGGCAGCTGGCTGCAATGCAGGGCCCAATCCAGCACCCCCCAATAATCCTCCCAACCCAGGTCTCCCTGGGGACTGAAGGCACAGATTCCCCCTGGATAGTCAGCAATGCCATCAAGCCTCAGTCACCATTCTGTGTTCCCACCTTCATCACACCTCCCTTGTTGTGGTGTACCAGGAGACGCTGCAGCTGTGCACTTGTTATGTGGGGAAGCCTTGATGTTCTGCATCGTGGAGCTGCTGCTCTGATGGTCCCCAGAGCTCTGCGGCACACAGGGGACACTGGCATGGACCAGCGGCATCCTGTGGGATGGGGCAGAGGACACTCAGTGCCCAGCCCAGGAATCTTCTCCTTCCCCTTGTTTTTACTGGAAGGCAACACTGGAGATATAAGTGCAGTGCTGGGGTCAGGTAGGAATCCTACACCAAGGGAAGGTGGCCCGACAGTGCTTGACCCTCAGCAAGGACAATGCACAGCAGCAAGCGAGGGGATTGCTGTGCCAGTGTGCAGGAGTCAGGGCTCTGCATCTGGGCTCAAGGCTGCAAAGTTGCCGTGTTTGGACAGACGAAGGGGCTGTCCCCGGGGCGCGCGGGGCTCGAACGTGGGGCTCGTGGGGCGAGCGGGGAACGGACACGGGGACGAACGGCCCCGGTGCTTCAGTTGCAGCGGCGGCAGCGGCGGCAGCAGCAGCGGCGGTAGCAGCGGCAGCAGCAGCGGCGGCAGCAGCAAAACAGATATTTAGAACAGTCTTTCTCCTTCTCTTTTTCTTTCTCTTTTTCTTTCTCTTTCTCTCCCTTTCCCGCTGTCGGGCACCCTTCTCTCGGGGTCCCTTGCCCGGCGTCCCTCTCCTCTCCCCGCCTCCCTCTCCCCTGCCGGGCCGGGCCATGCCCCCGGCCCGCCCCCGGCCCCGGGCGGGGCTGCCCCGTGCCCGGCCCCGGCCGTCCCGCCGCGGTCTCGCCTCCGCCCGGCTCTGGCCGTACTGGCGGTGGCGCTGCTGGGCGGGCGTCAGTGCCTGGTGCGGGGGCGGCATCGCGGCCCTTCGGCTCCGCCTGGCCCGAGCCCGGCCCCGGACCCGACGCACGGTCCAGTCCCGACCCCGGCCCCGGCCCCGGCCCCGGCTCCTCCCGGGGCCCGCGGAGGACACAGGCGGCGCGGCCGCTCCCGCCGCCTCCGCTGCGGCTTCCCCGGCCCGAGCTCCGCCGCTCGGCAGCGCGGCCGCCGGCCCCGAGCCTCCCGTGCCGCGTTCCAAAGAGCGAACGCCTGGGCATGGCCGGCCCGGGGCGGCTGAGGGGCGCTCGGGGGCCGTTGCTGGCCCCGGGCCGAGCGCTGACAGCCGCGTCCCGCCCGCAGGGAAGGCGCAGCAGGGCCTGAAGGAGCAGTACCGGCTGGGCTCGCTGCTGGGCCGCGGCGGCTTCGGCATCGTCTTCGCGGCCACGCGGCTCTCGGACGGCGCCCCGGTGAGCGGCGGGGCCGGCGGCGGGCGCAGGAGGAGGGGGCGGAGGAGGAAGAGGAGGAGGAGGATGGGGCTGGGCAGGACGGGCGGCGAGCTGAGCCCGCTGCTCTCCCTTGCTCGCAGGTGGCCATCAAAAGGGTGCCACGAAACCGCGTCCGGCACTGGGGCGAGCTGGTGAGTGAGCGGGGCCAGCGGCAGAAGCCGGGGCTGCCGGGCGGGGATGAGCCGAGGCCCGGCACGGTGGGAGCCGCCAGGACGCCCCGAGGGAGAGCGGGCGTGGGGCCAGCGCAGGGCCAGAGCATCCCGGGCTGGCTGAGGGCTCCCAGAGCCCCGGCACGGCATCGGCCCCACTGACGGCATCGCGCTCCTCCCGCAGCCCGACGGCACCAGCGCGCCCCTGGAGATCGTGCTGCTGGCCAGGGTGTCCACTGGCTTCCCTGGTGTGGTCCAGCTGCTGGAGTGGCTCTTGCTCCCCAACGACATCGTGATGGTGCTGGAGCGCCCGGAGCGGTGTCAGGACCTGCATCATTTCATTCGGGCACGGGGGTTCCTGCCCGAGGATGAGGCGCGGGAGCTGTTCCGCCAGGTGCTGGAGGCCGTGCGGCACTGCACCAGCTGCGGGGTCCTGCACAGGGACATCAAACCAGGGAACATCCTGGTTGACCTGGCCACCGGGCAGGCCAAACTGATCGATTTTGACTGTGGCACCTACCTGCAAGAGACAGCCTACACTCACTTTGCAGGTGAGCCCACGCAGGGCTGTGCTCCTGGTCCCCGCATCTCATGGCCCAAGATCTCACAGCCCAAGCTGGGTGTGGCAGCAGGGATTCTCCCTTTTGCTGCCAGTCAGGGGACTGAGTCTTCTGCTGAGTTGCTTTAGAGCGGGGCTGGGTGGGGAGCCATCTCCCAGCCCTGCTGGCAGCCTTTGCCCACCACTCTGCCCAGGACTGGGGCTGGGCTGGGGCAGCCAGCCCGACCAAAACCCCCGTGGGTGGGGGTAGCAGAGAGGGGGACAGAACCTGTGCCCCAGCCAGTTTGGTGTGCAGGCGAGAGGAAGGGCTTAGACTGCTCCACTTGCCCTGTTTGCCTTGGCTTCATAATGTTTTTGGGGCTATGCAGGCAGCAAGGAGGTTTTTTTCCCCAGCACAGAAGGGTTTTTCTTTTGCATGTCATGGTTAGGCCTTGCCAGGGCTTCCTCTGCCCTCTTCCAGCACCAGGGCTTCTTTCCCAAGCCCAAGTCTGTACACAAGTGCCAGGTGCTGGTGAGAGAGCAGTGGGTCACCCCGTGTGCCACTGGGGCAGCCCCCACAGGCCCAGGGATGCTGGGGCCAGGCTCTGGGAGCAGCAGCATCCCCCTGCTGAACTCCATCTGTATTCCATAGGAACACGGTCATACAGCCCCCCGGAATGGAGCCACTTTGGCTGGTACTATGGCAAGCCAGCGACCATCTGGTCCCTGGGCATCCTGCTGCACCAGATGGTCTGCGGGGAGCACCCTTTCAGGAGGGGCCAGAACATCAGCTGGGACCATCAGCTCTCGCTGCCACAAAGGCTCTCTCAAGGTGGATCCTCTTCTCTGGGCACGGGGGGAATCCCAGTGCTGGGTGCCAGCAGCGGGCTCGTGAGCATCCTGCTCTGGTATCTGCTGAGGAGGTGGCACATGTCCTGCTGTCCTCCAAAACAGGGAATTGATGGGAAAGTTTAGGCCCAGCTCTGAGCACATCCAGCATGGCCTGGGCACGGCAATAGTGGGGCAAAGCAGACAGGAGCCTTCTCCAACTGACCGGCGGTTTCTGGTTTCTCTGCCCAGAGTGCCAAGATCTGATCAGGCGGTGTTTATCCATGCTGGACGTGGAAAGGCCCTCATTAGAAGAGCTGCTCTGTGATCCTTGGATGCAGGATATTCATCTGCCCTAGAAGAAGAGAGAGAGCCACAGGCACACTTTGATGCAGGGCCCAGCTGCACACATGCCTTGGCAATCAGAAGCAAAGGAACCCAGAGCTTTTTGTGCTGCCTGTGTCACTGCCCCGGGCTCATGGGATGGGAACACGCAGCCCTTGTGCTGGAGCTGAGCTGCTCTGCCCAGCACTGGTGGCCGCCATCCAAGCTGGTGCTTGGGAGCAGCTGTGGCGTGGATGGGCCGTGCCCTTGGAGAAGGCTGAGGACATGGTTTGGGAGCAGCTTTTCTTGCAGCCGTGGCTGGCGTGAGGTGGGTCCCTGTGTGCTTGGCAGGGTGGGATCAGAGCTTTTGGGAGCTGGCAGCGAGCACAGGAGCATCCTGCTCTGGGCAGCTGCTGAGGGCTGGATGTGCCCTGGCTGGCTGCAGGCTGGGCACATGTCCTGCCCTCCTGCTCTGTGCCAAAGGCAGCAGGGATGGGCAGCTCTGGGCACAGCTCTGGGCACAGCCAGCATGGCCTGGGCACCTCAGGCCTTGGCAGGGGACAGGAGCCCTCAGCTGACGGGCGGTTTCTGCTTTCTCTCCTTGCAGCCGGGCTCTGCGGGTGCTGAGGCTGCTCTGGGCTCTGCCAGGGCTCTGCTGGGCTCAGCCCTGGGCCCAGCTGGGCTGGCTCTGCCCTCACATTGCTCTGACAGCTTTGCATCAGACGAGCCTGTTGCGAGCACAGCGCTTGAGCTTTCTGCTTTGGCAGGTGAGTGAGACTCTGCTGCAGGCCCAGAGATTGCAGCTGGGGACACACATCCCATTGGCAAGGACCCAAACTCTCCACAGCCCCAGCTGAGTGCCTGGATCTGCACAGGGTGTTTTGTCTGTGCCATTCTTCCTTCTTTATTGGCTGGAATTGTGCAATTGCACTTTCTTCCTCCTCTAGCAGTGCCACGAGTGGGCCAAAGCTGGCGAGTGGGCCGTGCTCCTGAGGCAGTGCAGTCTGGAGCTGGTGGATGGAGAATTGCCCTTCTGCACTGCCAAACCAGAGCAAAAAGCTGTCAGTGGGACTTTGTGTCTTTAAGAAACCCCTGACAGTTTCAAAGGGAATGTGCAGCTCATTACCAGGCTGAGAAGGAAGGGCATCTTCTAAAGGATTTGGGGTTTGACAGAGTTTCCATTCCCAGTCCTGCTTGAAGCTGGAAGGGCACAAAGCAATTTCCTCTTGCTTCGACCACAATTTCAAATAGCAATGTTGGAAACAAAGCCCAAAATCTTTTAAAAGGCTGCTGAGGTCAGTAAGATGGATCCATGCCATCAGCACATTTACAATGGAAATAACTGAGTTCTCTTTTTAAAAAGATCATTTACCTCTTAATGCAAAGACTGTAACTTTGCATTTATGTTTTGGTTTTTTTCACTAACATTATGGTATGTTTTTTCACTAACACTTGGATTTTATTCTTATCTATTACAATTTACCTATTTTTTTCCTTTTTACCTTTTTTTTCCTTTCAATAGAAAACATGTCCTATAAAAGGAATGTCCTTTGCTCCTGGTTCCTGTGTGGAGCAGCTCCCTTCCTGCTGGCTGAGCTGCTCAGGCAGAGCCCGGCAGCTCCTGGCCCTGCAGGGCTGAGGCTTTTCCCCGTTGCTGGGCACAGACTGATGGAGCAGCACTGCTGAACTCGGGCACACAGAGGGACCAGGAGCAGCTGCCTTTGGCCACCTGAGGCTCCAAGGCCCAAACTCTGAGCAGCCAGGGCTGGAAGAGACTGGCAGGATCTGATCCCTGACTCTGGGCCAGGGCTGCACAAATGACCCCACAGCAGCAGCAGCAGCAGCAGCAGCACATGGAGCTGACTTTGAGCACAGCCCCTGCCCCTCTTCCCTGCCGTGTGCAGCGGTGTCACAGCAGCCTGAGGCACCTGGGAGCCCCCAGTGGCAGCAGGGACTTGAGATGGCAGCCCTGGGCTCCTGGAGGCTGGGCAAGGAACGGAGCTGCGCACTCCCTGTCCATGGGGAGCTTCCAGATGGAAAAGGCTGCTGTGCCCAGGCAGCTGCAAGGGCACAGAAAGGAGGCTCTGGAGCACTGGATCTGTGCCAGTGCCACAGTCCTGAGCAGCAGCCAGCGAGCCCTGGGGGAACAGAGGGCACAGCAAGAGGGACAGAACCAGGCAAGGGCAGAGACTGGAGAGAGCCAGACCCAGGAGCAGGAACAGCTGCTCCATTGCACTCTTGGAGAAAGCTCTTGGCTGGTTCAAAGCGCTGAAAGGCGTGAAGGGCAGATGGGAAGCTACAGCAAACAATGCTCCTGTTTGCACAGCCTCCCCTCTCCGTGTCCCAGAAGGAATTGGATGGACTGTGTTCTTCTCTCCGAGTCGCCTCGTTCAGCATGAGCAGCTGAGCACCAGGAGCTGAAGGAGCTGATGCCTCAGGCCACAGGAGCTGAGCAAGAGGGAACTTTTGGAGCAAAGGAATGCTGCTAAAATAGCCCCAGCTGAATGCAGTGGATATAATCATGGAATGACAGAATCCTTTCTGTTGGAAAAGCCCTCTGAGCTCACCCAGTGCAGCCGCTCACCCAGCAGTGCCAAGCCCAGCACTAAACCACGTCCCTGAAGTGCCAAGGCCTGGACACCAGCCCTGAGTGAGGCCTGGACAGCAGGCCCTGAGCCAAAGGTGGCCTCTGGATGAACCTTCCAGCCAAAGGTTATCTTTGCATCTGCTCCCTAATGAAATATGCATGGTCATTAGCACTGTGATAGATGTAGCCACTCATTAGTGAAACATGTATTGACCTTTGTGTATTTAGAAGCCAGACAAGGCCATGAAATCTGACATCTGGCCTTGTTTGGGCCTGAAGGATCAAAGTCACCTCCCTTGGTTCCTCCTTGAGCCCTGGCCAGGCTTGGGGAGGAACCCAAGAGGAGGATGAAACCAGATGTTCCCACACTGGAAGTGCTGTCAGTTTGTCCATTCAGCACTGTCAGAGCTGGGCCCTCTCCCAGCGGGGTTGGAGCCTCACCTGTGGCTGGAGGCACCTGCAGGAATTCCCAGTGCCCAGGAGTGGCTCTGCAGCCCTTGGCTGTGACAGCTTCCCCAGCTGCTGTGTGGATCTGGGGGATGGAAAAGGCTGAGGGTAACTGGGGCTGGATCTTTGTTAATCACTGCTGCAATCTTTGGTGGGGATGATTGGGTGCATTGCTGAGCTGCTCCTTTTGTGATTCTTTGCTGCTTTGAGCTGCAGGAAATGACACTGATTCCTTCAGTTGGAGCCTGTGTCTTTGGTGCTGACTTTGCCCACTGGTAAAACAAAACTCGCCCGGTCTGGCCAGATCCCAACAAAATGTCACTTGTTCAGTGTAAATGTGAGGAATCAGTCCCATCAGAAATTCCCAGCTGGGAAGCCCTTCCCTGGAGTTCCCTGGCTCTGGAGTGGGCTGAGGTGGGAGCCACGTGTGAGCAGTGGGGCAGTTGGTTAAAAGCAGCTGCAGCCCTGGATGGCTTCAAATGCATCCAAAAATTGCACATGGAAAAGGAAAAGAACTTGTGAGTTTGGGCAGACAAAGATGAATTTGTTAAGAGTACATTGGAAACAGCACCTTCAGAAGGAACAATGATTGTTGGAATGCTCCCACATGGAGCAACAAAAGAAGGTTTTAATCTAGAGCTCAGATGCATTTGTGCAAGTGAAATATTAATATAATAAATAGCTATGTGCATATTTATAGGATAATAAGACCTTCATGTTTGTATTTATAGATTTTTATATATATATATATGTCTATATCTACATATCTATATCTATATTTCAATATCAATATGTACATATAAAATAATTATAATGTGAAATAGTGCTGACAATACTAATTTGGTATCTTTGGCTGCTCAGGGATGTAACACTAAATATCCTACAGAACAGGATTGGCCAGGACCCTAATGTCAGTGGTAACTTTGTGAGATTGTATACAGTGAAAAAAGGAGGAAGGGAGGAAATTGGCTATTTTTACAGGGTCTGCTGATACTGTGATGCAGAGTGCTTTGTCTGTTCCTGTGAAAAATGCAGTGATTAAGCCTGCAGGGTTTTTCATGTACCAGACTATGAACAAGCTGCAGGATTAGTTGAAAGGATGAAGGGGTTGCTAAAAGAGCAGTTGAAAAAATGAGGAGATGGGAACCTTTGCCCATGGAGAACCCATCTCCCAGATGTGCTCCCTGCCCTTAACAATGGCCCACGGGGGAAATGGAAACCCCCTGGCTGTGCACGGCTGCCCCCAGTTTGCAAATCCAACCATGGGCAGTGAGACTTGGGCTGCCTGGGAAATTGTTCTGGCTGTGATGGCCCCTGGCAGGGCCAGCCCAGAGGCTGCAGGGCTGGGCCTTCATGCATTGGAATTAATTGGAAGAAATTCAAAGCAGATGAGAGCTATCAATACTGAAACAGGAATTCAGATTCCTCCAGGACACTTTGCTTTGGTAACTGCTCACTTGGAGCTTGGCCTTGCAAAGTGTTCCTGTCATGGCAGGAGGAATTGATGCAGAGTATCAAGGAGAAATTACAGTAATTCTGTTAAACAATAATGAACAAGATTGGATTATTCAACCCCATGACAGGGTAGCACAAATATTGATATTGCAGTTTTAAAAGCAATTGTGAAAGAAGGAGATCTATCTTAAATCACCACTGTTGGTGGAGATAAAGGGTTTGGATCCAGCAGTCCTAATAATGGAGCCAGAGTGTGGGTCCGGAGGCCAAATGGCCCTCCCGAGGCAGCTGAAGGAACAGCTCCTGGGAAAGACAACTCTGAGTCCTGAAACCTGGGCAGGAACAATGGGAATGTGTCCCTGCAGCCAAGTGTTCTGTGTGAGAACAAGTAGATCTGACAGGAGATTGTTTTACACATCCTGCCAGACCAAATCTCCCTGTTTGCCCCAATGGACAAGCAAAGGACCTTGGAGGCATTGTTCTGAAATTGAAAAGGCACCAGCTCCATGGATAACAGAATTATTGTTCTTATCTCAAATGAGATTGAGGAAAAAGAATGATTAACCTTTTCACTGAAGTACTGCTGATGTCTGTAAGTTGTATCTTGAGAGTCAGCCAGAATCTTTGTTTGCAGAAACACCTCTAGAGCTTCACCAAGGGATTGGTCATCAAAATTGTTTTGAAGATTTAAAGATCAAAGTAGCCAAAGTAGTTCATGTCACCAGTTGCTGGGTGTGTTCTCAGCTGGAGTTGGGAGCAATGGGGTTCCCTTGGAGGGCCCAGCCTGTGGGGTGGCCAGAACTCTGTCCATGGGCTCTGACTCGTCACTGTCAGTGCAGGGACAGCTACAGAAAACTGTGCTGTGGGCACAGGAATGCAATGATCACTTGGACAGGATTCACTAGGATTTCCCTTCAGGAGAAACCAAAGCCTGTTCTAGTTCCAGAGGCCACAGTGTGAGAGGATTTCTGTGCTTCACCATCACTGTCCATGTCAGTAGAACTTGGGGTGCTGGAGCTGCTCGGTGTCAGTGTCACACCACTCTTGGCTGCAGGGCCACCATTTGGGGTCCTTCAGCAACAACCACAAGGAAGAGTTGGGGCCCAGAGAACATTTTCCCCTCAAGGAGTGCCTTGGGTTTCAGAAAGCCAAAGGTTCTGGTTCACCCTGTGCCCCATGGGCACTGCCTGGTCCTGTGGAGTTTACAGTAATGAGATAAATTGATTATTAGAAGAAATAGCAAATGATCCTGTTAAAATATCCAATAGCACATCCCAGGAGCTCCAACAAACATGAATGGGGCTCCACAGAACCACATGGCCTTGGATTATTTGCTTGCTGGCCAGGGAGGAACCTGGGCTCTCATGGGACAGGAATGTTGCAGGAATGTCTGTCAGTGCTGGGTTTGAGGTCCAGCAATCAGGAATCACCTTGACAGAAAGAACAGTAGAGGAGTGGCAGCAAGAAGAAAATTCTTCTTGGTGGGATTGGCTTCATGGCTGCCAAACTGGAGGCTGCTGTGAAATGAATTTGTGGCAGTGTCTGTCATCATTGCAGTGTGAGCACTTGGTGTGTTATGATTCCATGTTAGAGTTGTTGTGACACCTTGTGCTGGAAATGGAGTACTGAGACTTGTCTGAAAAGAGACACAGTCTCAAGAAAAAAAGGAGCATTTGATAAAGAACAGAGAACAGCAACTAATTAGGGCTGGTTTAAAAGGAATGTGAATTATAGCTTTGAGTAATGAACTTGAACAGGACTTAATTGAAAAACAAGAGGTGATGCCTTTATGCCTAATACCTAAATCTAAACTCTGTTATCCAAAGAATTGTTCTGAAGGTTGCAGTTCATCTGTAGGTCAAAGCACTGATTGAAGCACTGAGGCCTCACCAGGCCCTGACTGAGGCCTGAACAACAGGCCCTGAGGCAAAGCTGAGCTCCAGATGAACCTTCCAACCAAAGGTTATATTTGTATCTGCTCATGAATGAATCATTATTAGCAATATGATCTCTGTATGTGTTCACTGGTGAAATATGGATTTACTTTTCTGTATTTGGAAACCAGAAAAGGCCCCATCTGACTGTGTTTGGGGCTGAATGGTCAAAATCACCTCCCTTGGTTCCTCCTTCAGCCCTGGCCAGGCTTTGGGAGGGACCCAAGAGGAGGATGAAACCAGATGTTCCCACACTGGAAGTGCTGTCAGTTTGTCCATTCAGCACTGTCAGAGCTGGGCCCTCTCCCAGCGGGGTTGGAGCCTCACCTGTGGCTGGAGGCACCTGCAGGAATTCCCAGTGCCCAGGAGTGGCTCTGCAGCCCTTGGCTGTGACAGCTTCCCCAGCTGCTGTGTGGATCTGGGGGATGGAAAAGGCTGAGGGTAACTGGGGCTGGATCTTTGTTAATCACTGCTGCAATCTTTGGTGGGGATGGTTGGGTGCATTGCTGAGCTGCCACTTTTGTAATTATTTTCTAATGATTATGTGTTTTGGTGAGCTTCTCCTTTTGTTATTTCTTGCATATATACGTTATATAAATTACACAATTCCTTCAGTTGGTGTCTGTATCTTTGGTACTGACCCTGCCCACTGGCAAAACTGACCCTGTGGGCTCCATAGAACCAAGGGGCCCCTGTGACACTGTGGGGCCTCATGGAACCACTGAGACCATTCTGACACTGTGAGGACTCGTGAGGACAAGGGTCCATTGTTTTCCCCTCCCTGGCACTGCCCAGTTCAGCCTTTCCCTGCCCCTGCCCCAGCCCAGCAGAGCAGCAGAGTCAGGTCTGGCCCTGCAGCAGGAACTGGAGGCCCTGGAGGGCAGGGACAGCCACTGTGTGTCTGGAATGCTCAGCAGATGCTCAGCTCGGGCAGCTCCTGCAGCCCCAGGGCCAGCCCCGCTGCCCAGCCCAGCACAGAGTTGGCCCCGGGGCTCCTCAGGCAGCTCCTGCTGGCCCAGGGACAGGGCAGCCTCTTGCCAGGGCTCCTGTGCACAGCCACGGGCTCCTGCTCTGCTCCTGGCCCGTGCCAGCTGCCCCCGGAGCCTTTGCCAGGGGAACACGTCTGTGCTGGCCCCAGCAGCCATTGCTGCAGCCCCTGCCCTGCTGCCCAGAGCCCGAGCTGGGGCTGCTGCTCTGCAGAGCACGGGGCTGTGCTGCCCGGGGCCCTGGGCTGCCTCTGCTGGGCTCTGCTGCTCGGCCTGGCACACAGAGGCAGCTGATGGTGCTCCCTGCACTGACCCCCTCCCACACGGGCTCTGCGGGGCCATGCAGGGGCTCAGAGGTGCCTGCCTTGTTCCAGGGCTGCCAGAGGGGCCTGGGGCTGCCCTGGATCCTCCTGGGGGAGTTCCCTGAGGTCAGAGGAGTCAGTGCCCAGACTCCTTTCCCTGTGCCTGCTGTGTGCCTGGGCTGCAGAGCTCTCCTGGCTCACAGCAGACATTCAGTCCTTGATCTCGGGGTGACCCCACCCTGGCCAGGCCGTGCCCAGTGAGCTCCACTCCTGCTGGTCCCTGGCACACACTGTCCCTGCAGGTCCCCTGTGTTCTCCTGCAGCTCCCAAGGCCCTCCAGACAAACCTTCCCCTGCCATCAGCCCTGGCACAAGCTGCAGAGCCCCAGGAAGGTTCAGCACAGACCATTCAGCATCTGATGGGCACTGGCCACCAACAAGCAAAACCTGACCTGAGTGCCCTGAAGGCCACAGTGAGACCCTGATCTCATCCCACTGAGCCCTGGGAGAACAAGGAACACAAGGAGCCCCTTGGGAGTCCTGAGAGTGCCTCTGGAGGGGAGCAAAGCCTTCCTGGCCTGCCCTCAGGAGATGCCCTTTGCTGGTGGAGCTGCTGTGCTGGAGCCCAGCTGTGTCCCAGCAGTGCCCATGGCCTGTCCCTGCCTGAGGTCACAGCAGGGACACGCAGCAGGACAGTGACCAAGCTGCCAGAGCACTCTGGCCTTGCACCCGCAGCAGGGCTGGGAAGGGGAGTGTGGAGCTGGGAGGAGCAGATGTGGGAAGAGGCAGGGCCATTGTCCCTGGCTGTGCTGCTGTGCTGGGAGCCCCTTCCCTCCACCTCTACTCACAGGCACTGCCCCTGCAGAGCCAGAGAAGGGCTGAGGAAATGCCTTGGACACAAAAGTCAGGGCAGCCACTTGTTTTTATTCAAATTCACAGGGATTAAGCCTCCTGAAACTCTTTGTGTTACACAAGAAAAGTAGATGTTCATGTAGAAATGCTTAGAGTAGTACTACAATATTTTATAAAGAACATTCTAACATTGGAAAAATAAAAAGAAATCTCCCAATGAAAAAATGGACAAATAGGAAAAAAACAGCCAATAGATTGTAAGGAATTACATTCTGAGAGTTCTGAAGCAGAAAAGAGAGAGTTTATTGTTTCTGAAAAGACACAGTCATCATTTTCCTCAGGGCATCCTTGAGCTCCTGGTTCCTCAGGCTGTAGATGAGGGGGTTCAGGGCTGGAGGCACCACCGAGTACAGAACTGACAGGGCCAGATCCGTGGATGGGGAGGACATGGAGGGGGGCTTCAGGTGAGCAAACACTGCAGTGCTGAGGAACAGGGAGACCACAGCCAGGTGAGGGAGGCAGGTGGAAAAGGCTTTGTGCCGTCCCTGCTCAGAGGGGATCCTCAGCACGGCCCTGAAGATGTGCACATAGGAGAAAACAATGAACACAAAACAACCAAATACCAAACAGGCACCAACAGCAAGAAGCCTCAGTTCCCTGAGGTAGGATTTTGAGCAGGAGAGCTTGAGGATCTGTGGAATTTCACAGAAGAACTGGCCCAGGGCATTGCCATGGCACAGGGGCAGGGAAAATGTATTGGCTGTGTGCAGCAGAGCATTGAGAAAGGCACTGGCCCAGGCAGCTGCTGCCATGTGGGCACAAGCTTTGCTGCCCAGGAGGGTCCCGTAGTGCAGGGGTTTGCAGATGGACACGTAGCGGTCGTAGCACATGACGGTCAGGAGGGAAAGCTCTGCTGTGATGAAAAAGGCAAAAAAAAAGAGCTGAGCAGCACATCCAGTGTAGGAGATGTTCCTGGTGTCCCAGAGGGAATTGTGCATGGCTTTGGGGACAGTGGTGCAGATGCAGCCCAGGTCGCTGAGGGCCAGGTTGAGCAGGAAGAAGAACATGGGCGTGTGCAGGTGCTGGCCGCAGGCTACGGCGCTGATGATGAGGCCGTTGCCCAGGAGGGCAGCCAGGGAGATGCCCAGCAAGAGGCAGAAGTGCAGGAGCTGCAGCTGCCGCGTGTCTGCCAATGCCAGCAGGAGGAAGTGCCTGATGGAGCTGCTGTTGGACATTTGCTGGGGCTGCACATGGGGACCTGTTCATGGAGGAAAAGACAGTGAAGAGTTAGAGGAGATACCTGTAACCAAAATCAAAGCCTTTCCCCATACACTCTACCCTGGAACACACACAGACACACTTCTGTTTTCAAGTGTTCTGGTGTGTTCTTTAAAAGCTTCCCCATACCTCTGCTGGTGTACTTGAATATCAGAAACCCTCAGGATTCTGCTGCCCTCAGGCAATAGAGAGCATGTTCTGAGAGGCAGAGTGATAAGTGGAGAGCTAGTGGAGATGGTCTGTCATTCTGACCTGTTCAGAATTTCTCTGGGCTTTAACCTTTCTCAGGTGGAGGGTGATCACCCCTCCCATGTTTCCCTTTGAAGTTCCATTGAGAGCAAATGCTTCCACAGCCCAGCTCCACTTTTGTAGCCAAGGACTCACATTGCTCATTTCACCAACCCAGCAGCATTTTCAGTGTCAGAACACCTCTGCCTTTCCGCATCAATCTTATAACTCAGAGATGCTCTAGGACAGGTTTGCACCCTGCATTGAAGCTCCCAGCTTGGACTGAAATCTCAGGGAGACTCCCAAGTGTCCTTATGATGGCATTGAATGAAGGGAGATGCATCTCCTTCCCTGGCTGCACTGACAGCATTGCCCAGAGCCGGGCCCTGGGGACAGCGTCACCCTGAGCCAGCTGTGCCCCCTGCCAGAGCCCCCAGGGCCGGGCAGCTGCTCCCAGCCCTGTGCTCTGCAGAGGGAACTGGGCCCGGGGCTGCAGAGCTGCCCCACGGCTCTGCTGCAGCTCTGCCTGCACAGGAGGGGCTGCACGCCTTGGAGCCCCGGCCCTGAGGGCAGAGGCTTGGCTGGGGCACAGGAGGGAGGGGGCTTGTTCAGAGGGAGGGGCTGCCCTGGGGGGGCTCCTGTGAACATCTCTAAACTCTCCCTGCCACAGCATTGCTGGGTTTTGCTTTCTCTCATTGCCTGATCTTCTCTCTGCTTCCTGGAGATTTTCCTCCTGCAGGTGTTTCCCTGTGCCTGATCTCTCTGTGCCAGCACTCACAGACCCCAAATCTCTGTGCAGTGTCCTTGGCCCTACAGAACCCTGCATGTTTGCAGGGCACTGGCTGGGGGCAGGTTCTGTTTGCAGCTTGGAGAAAGGACAGCTCAGAGTGAGCCTGATGGCTCAGCAAAGGTGATGCTGGTGCTGTCCATGGGCAGAGTGGCTGAAAGCACATTAGGGATCTCCTGTGAACCTATTGATCACAAAAAGTAACAGTTCAGATATCTCAGGCACTTTTCAAAATTCATAATTAATATTTCATATTTAAACTTTAATATTTATCACTCCTCCATAGTAAAATCAAGGCAACCCTGACGAAGGGAGGAATGATGAGGAGGACTCTATTGATATCAGAAGGCCAATTAATTCCTTTATTATACTATATTCTTCTATACTATACTACACTATATTACACTGAATCTGTAGAAGCACTTCACTCTACTGAATAGCATTCTGTGACTGTCAGCCAACAGTCCCAACACACACATGTGAATTCAATTGGTCAATGAATCAAAACACTCACACCAGATTCTAATACCAATTCCCTTACGGTAAACTATCTTCCACAATGCATTCCACTTGTGCACAACAATAGGCACATCAATTGAGATAAGAATTGATTTTGCTTTCTCTGAAGTTCCTTGCTGCAATTCCCAGAAAATATCCTTGAGAAGCTGTGCCTTGCTTTTCTCTGTGAAGATAAATGCAGCCACACCCCTATCTGCCATTCTCCAATAGTAGGAAACTGAATACAAAGTCTTTGTAAATTTTACTCCAAATCCTTGTCTTGGAAATATTCTATGACTGATCAGAACCCCTCTGCATGTCAGAGCTTCATGAGCATTTCATCTCCCCTTCAACAGAAATACTCAGAGTTGTACTCACCGAGTCTGTAGGCATTGGGATGTTCCAGCTGTAGGAGATCACTCCAGGAGCTGCAGCTGCATTGTCCTGCAGCCAGAGGTTCCTGTGCCAAGGGCTGGCAGTGATTGTGCCCCAGGCACTTCTCAGCACCTTCCCAGCCCTGACTGATTGAAGCTCTCTGTGCCTCTGTGCTGTGCCCGGGCTGGCTGCAGGCAGTGGCCCAGCCCTGCTGGGCTGGAGAAAAGCTGCTCATCAAGAGAAATGTGCTTTTGAAGCTCTTCTTGGTTACCAGGAGCTGCCTCTGTGCCAGGAGCCCAGCCCAGCTCAGCAGCACAGACACAGCACAAGGACTTTAATGAGCCTCTGGGGCTTTGTGCTCAGGCCCTGAACATCAGTCCCTGAGAGGGAGCTGAAGAAACCTCTCCAGAACTCCAAGGCAGAATCCAACTCCAAAGTTTCTTGGACTTTTAATGGGTCCCAGTGAGGGACACCACTGAGAAAATGTCCCCAGGCCCCAGGCAGAGCAGAGAACTGCAGGCAGTGATGACAGGTGGGGACAAAGAGAAGCCAAGTCTTGGTGCCCTGGGGCACAGCAGGGTCTGTGCCACCAAGGGCTGGGAGGAGACACCTTGTCCTGAGGCCCTGGGGCCTCCTGGCACAACCCCAGCCAGGTTGGGCACTGTCAGCCCCTTGTCCTGCCCTCAGCATCCCCCCCTAGCCCACATCCCAGTGGCCTCAAGGATCTGCTGGAAGGAGTCCCTGGGGAGCCTTGCTCAGCAATGGCCCTGGGGGCTCCTGAATGCTCCCTGCAGGGACTGCAGGTTTTTCAAAGGACTTTGGGTTTGGCTTTTGCCTTGGAGTCTCTGAGAGGTTTGTTCAATCATGGCCTCCAATTATCTGCTGTAATTAGTCCCTGGAGAGGCTTTGTCAGTAACAACACTCAGTGGGCTCATTAATACTTCAGGGTTCTTCAGTTATTTTAAGGTACTTGGTGTTTCCCTTTTGATACAGACTCTGTGAGAGGTTTGTGCAATCATGGCCCCAATTATCTGCTTTAATTAGTCCCTTGAGAGCTTTGTACTGACACTCAGTGGGGCTCATTAATGCCTTGAGATACTCAAGGTTTTTAAGGTGCTTTATGGATTTAAGAATACTTTTAGGTACTTTTACGGATTTTCCTTTCCACACTGAGTCTCTGAGAGGTTTTTGTACCATCCTGGCCTCCAGTTCTCTCCTCCGAGGAGTCCATGAGGATACTGTGTTGGGTATCTTCCCCCTTTCTCTTTTACAACAAAGACGGAACTGAAAGAATTTTGTAAGATATTCTAAACACATCCAAACCAACGTGGGACAATTAACAATGCAACAACAACCACTACAAGAATGAATAGTCTTGTTTTAGCTACACATCATCCAACCCTTTAGTCCCTTGGATTGGAAGAGTTTATTGAACCAGTCTTTGTTTTCCACTTGAAGCATCTTGAACCCTTCCTTCAGTACCTGAATGCTCTTGTGGATTGACTCGCTGTGGCTGGAGAGGTTCATGCACCACATGCCCTCAGAGTCTGCACAGCCATGCCCATGTGCCCAGAGTAAAAACTCTATCGCTGTTCTGCAGGGTGGCATGTCTGATGGTCTCTACGTCTGAGAGCAGGCCGCTCAATGGGAGGGAGGTAGCATTGGTTTGCTTACTTAACAGGCACCCAAGATGGTCTAATTGTCCTAAAGCTTTAGCTGCAGCCACCCAAGGTAGTCCAAACTGGGGGCGCTGCCATCTGATACCTGGATTAAAGCTTGCAAAGCCATCTCTTTGGTATCATCTGGTAACTTCTCTGGGGATACCTGCTGCTTGATCATCTGGTAGGCTGTGTTGTCCTTCTCCAGTTAGATGGTTGATTGTCAATTCCACCCTTACATCATTATTAGCATAGTCTGCCACTAATTGATTTAGTAAACACTTCCATCCCCCTTCCCACAGGGTGTATTCTGTAGGTGACAACAACATGGTCATAATATATTTTAAATCATAGGGGGTGAAGACATGTAAACATGGCCCTCATTAGGCCATTTAAACAAGGTAAGTCCTTCTTATGGTCTTTAGCTGCCCTACACAGCTCCTTGATTTCCCCGTAAACCAGTGGCTGATAGCTGGGATTCTGCCCCCTTCTTTCATAACATACGGGGGCAATGAGGAATTTTGAGACTATTTGCCAGTCTCCTTCCTTAACTGCTTCTTTCCGAATCTTTTTCTAGGATCTTATTGGCGAAGGAAGACAAGGACATCCGATGATCGTCAGCAAGCCTCGATTTTATTGATAAATGCACTCGGTTAAATACAGTAATTAATGAGCTTCATACATATTGCAAAAGCTGAGCTCCTTATAGGTTAGTAAGCTAAATACCAATCCCGCCTATTTGGCTTCTTGTGACATTCTTTGCAGATGACCATTCCCAGAACTTCTGTTTTCTACCTCTCACACTTGTACAATTTGCAGTAACTTTCTTATCTCAAGGCTACCCTGTCCTTGAGACCCCCTTTTACTTTACTCCGGGCATCTTCATCAAATTAACTCTGTCATGTCCCTTATCCTCAAGGCATTCCTGTACAAAACTCTCCACAATTCCCCCGTTTTCTTTTTGGGCAAGAAGCGATGTATTCTGCATTTGTGACATCATTTTCAGCATCATGTTTGTGAGCAGGACAATACGCAAGGAATAAACAGCATTGCAACAAGCATTACAGCTAAGACCCCTATAACATACATAATCAGCGTGCGTAACCAGGTCTTTGGTCCAGCATCCTCATTGTTCTGCTAATCTCATTGCCTTAGCACTAACTCCCCCCAGGCTTAAGCAAATAGATGATTGCTGGGTCATGTTAGCTATAGTTACCCACATGTTTTCGCGCGTATTATTGAAGCGTGTCACCCCCTCGCAAAAAACTACAAGCAGCAAGACTACCAATATAGATATATACCTCATTTTCTCCTAGATCTACTTTTCTTAAGCTTAGCTCGATTAAGTGGACTGATGCCGCAGGATTTAAGTTGTTCAATGCACTCGTCTAATTCCCTTTCTGGATCCCCTTTCACTGCACCAACAACAGAAATCTGGGTAAGGGGTACCTTCTTCCTACACCTTGAGGCACAAATTAATGTCTGGATGTTAGCCTTGAATCTTTGTTCTATCAGCTGAATCCGCCAAACACAATACCCTAATATAATTTGTTCAGGTGTCTCAAACAGCCTCCAGGCTTCGTCAATAGCACAACAGGCAAAAAGTCTCAATGCTCTCTGCCAACTGTTATCAAAAGACCACTTATGTTGACATACAAAACACCAATTTTGGAATAATCTCGATTGCTCTACCCAAAAAGTTTCTTTACATCCTCCACAACTTAGTGCTATCCAAGCCGCACAGTCCCACTTTTTACAGTCAAAACATGGTTGTGCAGCAGGACCAGGAAGGTCTACTGTAAAATTCTGTAACCACTCAACCCAGTCTTCTGGTGGTGACAAAAGCACGTGTGCGGCCTCCGGGCTATACTGGGAGAGGTAACATAAATAAGGCCTCAATCGTAGGGTCAGCTTCGCTTGTACCTGGGTCTTGTCGTCCACTGTGAGAGTACAGATGATTCTCTGCATCAGTCACTGGTTTAATCCACTTGGCTGGCACCCACAAAGGTCCTGTGGGGGCAGAAACACAAAGATAACCTCTTCCCCAATACAGTACCTTAGCGGGCTTCTGCCAGATCCCTGTTTTGGGATCTTTATACCTGACCCATACTTCTTCAGTTTTATCAGCTGTGCCTTTGTTTTTCAGACAGTGTCGCACAGCAGGAGGGAATTCCTCATCACCAAAGATACATAAATGATTAATGACATAAAGCACTTTAGATAAACACATATATGGGTCTCTCACATCCTCATGCTTAGAGAGATAACGTTTTAGGGTACCGTTTGCCCTTTCAATTATTGCTTGGCCCGTGGGTGAGTTGGGTATCCCTGTAATGTGCCTAACATTCCACTCTTCCATAAATCTTCGCACCTTAGAACTGGTATAGGCTGGACCATTATCGGTTTTAATGCTTTGTGGGACTCCCATAACTGCAAAACAACTTAACAAGTGACGTATTACATGTAATGCCTTTTCACCCGCTTGCGCAGTGGCCCAAATATATTTACTGTAAGTATCAACAGTGACATGGACATATTTCAGTCTACCAAAACTCGGGACGTGAGTAACGTCCATCTGCCATTTTTCATTTGCTTTGAGACCCCTTGGGTTTACCCCACACCCTAATCCTTGGCCTCCATTATGATGGCTGCAAATAGGACATGCCTTAACAATTGCTTTTGCATCCTCAATCTTTAATTCAAATTCTTTAGCCAAACCTTTGGCATTTTGATGGTACAAGCTATGTGCCTCTCTTGCCAGTATATGCTTACTGATTGGACATATGTTTTCCGTTGTCAAGGTTACTAGCTTATCTGCTCGGGCATTCCCTTCTCCTAGACCCTCGCTCCACTTATGGCTTTTAATATGGATAACAGCATAAGCTGCTGTTCTTCCCCATAGTGCTTTCCTGAGTTGTAATAACAACTCATATAACCTTTTATTGTTTACATCTTTAATAGCAGCATCCTCAATACGCCTAACTACCCCAGCTACATACAGCGAGTCAGTCACCACGTTCACTGGTCCCTCAAAGTTTATGACAGCCCACACTACTGCAAACAACTCCAGCGTTTGTAAACTATCTGCAGGATCAGCTTCCAGGAGTTTATGCTTCCACTGTCCTTGTTCCTGCCAAGTAATTGCTGCTTTCCTTGACTTTTTCCCAGCATCTGTAAACACAGTCATAGCCCCTGGAATGGGAGAATCCTCTCGCAATGGTTTCACAATCCAATCCCATTCTGTCATCCATTGCAGGGTCTTTGGCACCAATTTTCCTGTTTCTACTCTCGCCCCAGAGCCTAGCATAGCTTCTTGCAGTTCTTCCGAGTTTATCAAATACCAGTCTAGAGTCTCCTTGTTCATTGGGAGGCGGATCACCGCCGGCTCTGTACCTATTACCTCAATCGCTCTAAGTCGTCCCTTCTTTATTAATGCTGCAATTTGTTCAATTTTTGAAACCAAAGTTTTTCTAAATTGTAAAGGTGGAGATAACTATTCTAATACCCTGACCTCCCCCGTTCTCTTTTCCACCTGGGAGAGGGCACCAAGGATGTGATTTGGACTATTCCAAATGGTGATATCAAGTGGCAAATCCAAAACCCTTCGACAAACATATCCTTTCTGTATGCATTCTGCAATACGCTGTAAAGCGGTTTTATGTTTTTCTGTTAAGGTTATGGGGCGACATGGGTCAGTACCCTTCAACAAGGGTCGCAGTGACTCCAACAACAAGTTAGGAATGCCCACTATAGGTTTTAACCATTGCAAGTCCCCTAATAATTTTTGTGCATCATGTAAAGTGGAAATACTTAAGTCCAATTGCAGTTTCTGCGGTACTATTATTTGATGTGTTAAAGTCCATTCCAAATATTTCCACGGTGGAGTAAGTTGAATTATTTTCGTGGCTATTATAAGAGAACGGGCTGCAAGGGTTTGTCTAATCTGCTCAATTTGATTTTTCGAAAAGGGGTGTTGCTGGGCAAAAAGTATGTCATCCATATAATGATAAATAACTGTATCCGGCCACGATTGGCGTAAAGGCTGTAATGCAGCGTCGACGTAAAGCTGACAAAGCATAGGGGAATTCCTCATTCCTTGTGGAAGAACGGCCCATTCATATCTTTTATCAGGTTCCCCCCTATTAATTGCTGGCAAAGTAAAGGCAAAACGTTTTGTATCCTTTGGGTGTAAAGCAATCGTGAAGAAACAGTCCTTCAAATCAATAATCAATAACGGCCAATCTTGAGGAATCATTGCTGGATTCGGCAACCCTGGCTGTAACGCGCCCATTGGCTCCATCTGTTCGTTAACAGTGCGTAAATCATGTAACAAACGATACTTGCCAGATTTCTTTTTGATGACAAAAATCGGAGTATTCCATGGGCTAGTAGATAGTTTCAGGTGACCTTGTTGAAGTTGTTCTCGAACTAATTGGTGAGCTTGAATAAGGCTTTCCCCTTTTAATGGCCATTGCTTTACCATCACAGGCAAATTTGACTTCCATGTGAGTGGAATGGGGAAAGTCCAAGCAATGGCGACTACCCCAAAGGGTGCTCATTTGTCAAAACCACACCCAGTTGAGCCAGCACATCTCGACCAATTAAACAAGTCACCGTATGTGGTAATTGCACTACTGAAAAAACCATCACTAGTTGTTGTCCATCGATCCTCACTGAGATGGGTGGTGTCTTACTTGCCAGGGTGAGACCCCCCACTCCAGTCAGTGTATCTGCAGAAGGCAACAGTGGCCAATCCTGAGGCCAGTTATCTGGGCTAATGATGCTAGTATCTGCTCCAGTGTCCAATAGTCCCCATAATGTTATTCTTTTTCCCTGATAACAAAGCTCCACTTGTTTTTTTGGCCTGTCATGTAAGTTCACTGTTAATAATGTGAGTCCTGTGGAGCCGAAGCCCTTTGATGCACGATCTTGTTTACTAACAGGAGGTATTCCAGAGGTCAGCTGTGGTAGTGGTACCAATTGTGCTATTCGCTGTCCTTTCTCAATTTTTAGTGGGGGAAAGGGTGTATGAGCCATAATTTGTATTTCCCCAGTAAAGTCCGCATTGATAACTCCAGGCAGAACAAACAATCCCAAAAGAGTAGCCGAGGACCGTCCTAATAACAGGGCACCACAATTCCGACCCTCAATCTGCAGTGGCCCATGTACTCCAGTTGGTATTTTTGCTGGACGAGTGGTCATCAGGGTAACGTCTATTGCTGTTGCCAGGTCAAGGCCGCGGCTGCCGGCTGTTGCTGGTTGGAGACAGTAGGTGGCGCTGATGTCACGGCGGCAACTTGTGTCTGCGCGTGGCCGCTCGACGCGCTCCTCCGGAGGTTTCCCGACCGGCGCCGACATGCAGTGGTGTTATGCGTGTTAGACTGACAATTCTGACACCATACTCCTCCAGCTTGACAGTGTCGGCGTACATGACCTCCTCCCCCACAGCGATAGCACTTCAGTGGCAGTCTTCGTCCCCCTGATGTTACCGCAGCAGATGCTCGGAGAGGTGCAAGAGCAGCTAACACTTGATTCTGTGTCGCTTCTGCTTGTTTTTGTATTCCCAGCCCTATCTCTTTAAGCGCATTCGCTAGGAATGCCTGTGTGCCTGTCGGTTGTAATGCCATTCTTTCTAGTGCGTCTTCTATTGTCCAGTTTGTCCCTAATGTGGATAATACTCTCTGCGTAGCAGGGTTGCTGTTTTGTAACGCGCACTGCTTTAGCAGTGCTCCCTTCATATACTCTGGCACTCCTGCTCGATCTATGGCAGCTGCCGCTTTATCTATAAAACTCCCAAATGACTCCTCTCTGCCTTGTTTAATTCCCATGTAAGCAGGCAGACCACCTGGCTCTTTCACCCTGTCAATTGCAGCTCGCACGAGCCGCATCGCCTCCCAGACCTTATCTGCGCCTGCCAGCATTTGTGCCTCGGTACGTAAATATGCACCTAAGCCCATCAACTCATCAACCGTTACTCCTTGTAGGGGATCTCCTGGAGCTCGGTTGGTGACTACAGCTTCATTCACTAGTGCCTGCCAGTGCGCGTTAAACAATAACTGCTGATGTTGAGTGAATATTCGCTTCACAATCCCTCTAAGATCGTTTGGGACCAACAGCATTGTATTAAACATATAATCTAACATCTGCCTAGTGGGCTCACTCTTAACACCAAATTGGCTAACTGTGGACCGCAACTGAGAAAGCAATTTCCAATCTAGGGCATAGTACTCCCCCTGATCTGCTACATATTGACCCTGCTGATCGTGAACCGGAATATATGTCACCGGGCAGGCTAGAGCGGAAGCCATCTCAAACATCTCATTATCCCCCGTTTCCATTGCTTCCTTCGTCAGCATAGCCCACGCCTCCCTCCTTTGTTTTGCCACCTCCTCCCATAGGTCATCTAGCGTCCCTGGGATAGGATCTGACAAGCCGAGGGGGCGACTGGGGCGTTCCCTTGACCGGCGCAATGGTCCTTTTGCCGGGGGCCGAATATGCGAGTCGGCTGTAACCGAACCCCCTGCTTTGTCGAGGTCGGCTAATTCCCCCTCCACCTCAGGCGGTGGGGGTGCAGATGGCACGACTTCCTCCTCCCTCACATTCTCCGAATTCCGACCTGCCCGGTCGCACTACAATTTTTGTAACTGCTGGAGCAAGAGGCTCATTTTCAGTCTGCCCGTACTCTATATTTCTCTTATGTGCCTCAGTAGCCTTTTCAACCGCTTTTCTTTCAGAGGCATGATGTAACAATACATTGTGTACCACCCTCCATGTTTTCCCTAACTTTTTTGCTGTCTTATCATCCTCTAACACGGCTTCCCGTAATATATTCCCAAGTTTACGCCACTTACTTAATTCGTGTACTGCATGAGGGTTAACAAACACTCCTTTTGCATACCCATATGCTAGCAACCCCGGTACCTCCTTCTTGAGGTCTATCCCTTTAACGTTACGTTTCTCTAAAAAGCTTATAAATAAATCATATGCCACTTGCCTATCCATCCCTATTCGTCAGCGTTGTTGCAGCTCTCCAGGCTTCGGCGGCACGTATGGCCCGAATCACCGATGTGATCTTCGGGGGCGCCTCCACTATTTTCTGGCACTGTCCTGGCTGCGAACAGGACCCAACTCCAACTTTGCTCGATCGTGGCGTGTCCTCCCTCGTTTTCTTTTCGACAAGGTCAGACGTTCGGGGTCACCATTTATCGGCGAAGGAAGGCAAGGACATCCGATGATTGTCAGCAAGCCTCGATTTTATTGATAAATGCACTCGGTTAAATACAGTAATTAATGAGCTTCATACATATTGCAAAAGCTGAGCTCCTTATAGGTTAGTAAGCTAAATACCAATCCCGCCTATTTGGCTTCTTGTGACATTCTTTGCAGATGACCATTCCAGAACTTCTGTTTTCTACCTCTCACACTTGTACAATTTGCAGTAACTTTCTTATCTCAAGGCTACCCTGTCCTTGAGACCCCCTTTTACTTTACTCTGGGCATCTCCATCAAATTAACTCTGTCATGTCCCTTATCCTCAAGGCATTCCTGTACAAAACTCTCCACAGGATCTTCTGGGGTTGAGGGGTGAGGTGGCTCTGTGGAATCCAAACTGTCTTCTGGGGAGGAAGAATAATTTGGAGCAGAAACATTTGGAATAGAAATAGTGTGACTGTTGGGCTTAGTATCTTTGACCATGGGGGTCATATTGTTGCCAGAGGATGAGGCAAAGGGCACTGCCATTTTGTCAGGTGTTGGGGAGGAAGGGCCTTAATTTAGGATGGCAGATTTGCAGGGTGGAATTCTGGAGGCATGGCCCAGGGTGAAGGTGGAATGATTGACAGTGGGGCATGACCCGCAGTTGTGGGGGTCGATTCTGGAGGTTTGTTCAGGGAGGAAGAGAAGGTTGTGGTAGCAGGAAGTGGAGGAGCCAAGATAGAGGGAAGATGGTCGGGCTCCTGAGCCACATTCAGGCTCCTTCCATCTTGAGTGTCCAGGGCATGATGCTCCAAGACCGCGTGGCCATTGCCATCTTGGACCATCATATAAGGTCTGAGAAAGGCAGGTTTGAGGGGAGGTCCCGAGTTAGGAGTGACCAACGGATTGAGTTTTCAACACGCTGCTTGCTGGTAAAGGGTCCCAAGGATGGTGTAGAAGATGGGGAGCATGTGGGATGCAATGGGGTTCCATTTTGATTGAAAGGTTGTACAGTTTAACTCCCACTGAGTCCCAAAATTCAATGGTATGGATTTAATCAGCAGAGGCATCTGGAAATTTTTTAATGATCCACCTCATGACTGATTTTAATTCATTCTTTGAAAATATTATGTCATGATCAGTGAGAATTAAAGCATGCATATATGCTCCTTTCTACTTTGGACATCTGGCTGATCATTTTTCTTTTTCTGCCTTAGGGGGAAGAACCACTGGAACACCCCAAATCAATTCAGGGACGTGGGTGCATATTGTAGAAACACAGTGGCAAAATAGGCAATAAATGTCTTGCATTTCCCCAAACCCACCTGCAATCCTACACAGGTGAAACCGTCATCCCTGCAGATCCTGGCCAAAGTCCCTCGAAGCAATGATGAATCCACCGGGCCTGTCACAATCCAAAATCCCGGGGAGCACTGGCCTATCCATCAGCTAACCCCAGCTGATGTGACTGACACAGGGAGCCCTGAATGTCATGGTCCCTGTTCGGGTGCCAAATGTCACAATGAGTGTGGCTGCAACAAACCCCTCCAGTTCCCTGACTTCAGGGCGAGGGTGGCGAAAATGAAAAGGAGCGTGTTTGATCGAATTGCCCAAAAGGAACTTTAATAACAGGGTGAAAAACAATGAACATGGAGAAGTCGAGCACAGTACAAGGGGCAGGATCCTAAGACCCGAGACAAAGGGGAAGCAACAACATAGACACTTGGGGGTAGAACACCCTAGAACAATAAACATATAGGGGAAACAAGTAACCAATAGGGGAGTAGAACTTCGACAAGTTAGCACAGCAACACGAAAGGCTTATTGGGGAACTCTCAAGCGCACCCTAAGTTAAATAAATTATTCCTAGGACTCGAAACTCACGCTCAATTCTTTCGGGGTAAATTCTGGCTGACTCTGAGTTACAGCTGGGCTAACTACCGCACCACTGCTTTGCACTGGGTCCTTGGGACCATGCGGCCCAACAGAGCCACAATGATGTCCTTGGTTCCATGAAGCTCCACAGTGTCACAATGGTCCCTTGGATCCATGGTGCTCTGCACTGTCACAATGGCCCCTTCATTTCACAAGGCTCCCAAATGTCACATTGGTCTCCATAGGAAGGAAACCACAGAGCCCCCATGTTTCAGGAGCTGATGAACGGCAACCACCAGAGGCCAAGGCAAGCCTGACCTGTCTGTCCTGGCAGGTTTGCTTGGAGCAACCCTTGGATATTCAAAATTATGAATGTGGAATCCTAATTTCAGACATTTGTGCCTGGAAAAGAGGGATTTTTTCATACAAAGAAAAGCAGAGAGCCCTTTCCACTGTTTGGAAAACAGGTGAGTGCTGGCACTCAGGAGTTAAAACCAGCAGGCCTGTCTGTCCTGGCAGCTTTTGTCTGGGAGCAATCCTTGAATACACAGAAATTTGGAGGTGGAATCCAAATTTTGGCCATGGATACCTGGAAAAGATGGACAGTTCTTTTCCATACAAAGGAAATCCCAGAGCCACAGTGTTTCACAGGCAGATGGGAGTGGCCTTCCACATTCCAAAGTCAGCCAGACCTGTCAGGTGACCCCTGGGAGACCAAGGCAGCCACACCTATTTCATGTTCCCTTGGTTCCACAGGGCCCTGCAGTGTCACAATGGCTCCTTGCTTCCATGAGGCCTTGCAATGTCACAATGGTTCTCTGGCTTTCATGATGCCCTCAGGTGTCATAATGGCTCCTTGGTTACACAAGTCCTTGAGGATCTTAATGGTCTCCATGGTTCCACAAGGCCCCGCAGTGTCACAATGGTCTATGCGTTCCATGAAGCCTTGCTGTGTCCAGTGGCGCCTTGGTTCAATTGGGGCCCAGTAGTGCAACAATGATTCCCTTGGTTCCACAAGTTCCCATCGTGTCACAATGGCCCCTTCCTTCCACGAGGCCCTGCAGGGTCACAATGGTCTCCGTGATTCCATGGGGCCTTGCAATGTCACAATGGTTTCCATGGATCCACAGTGCCCTGCAGGATCACAACAGCCCTTTGGCTCCACGAGGCCCTGAAATGCAGCAGTGGCCTCTTGGTTCCACAAAGCCCTGCTGCTTCACACTGGCCCCTTGGGACCACTCGGCCCAGCAGAGCCACAATGATGGCATTGGTTCCACGAGGCCCCACAGTGTCACAGTGGCCTATTGGATACATGGTGCCCTGCAGGGTCACCATGTTCTCCTTGGTTCCACAAGTTCCTACAGTGGAACAGGTTCCACAAGGGCCTGCAGTGTCACCATGGCCCATTGGTTCCACAACACCCCACAGTATCACAATGGTCTCCATAGGAAGGAAACAAGTGAGCCCCAGTGGTGCAGGGGCAGATGAGAGGCAGTCACCAGAGGCCAAGTCTAGCCAGACTTGACTGTACGGGCAGATTTGGTCTGGGAGTAACCCTTGGATATAGAGAATTTTAGACGCAGAATGCCAATTTCAGCCATGGGTGCCTAGAAAAGAAAGACAGCTCTTTCCCATAGGAATAAAAGCACAGAGCCCCAGTGCTTCATGGTCAGATGGGAAGTGGCCCTTGACATGTCAAATTCAGTGGGACCTGTCAGACAGCCCCCAGGAGGCCAAACCAGGCAGACCTGTTCCATGTTCCATTGACTTCATGGGCGCTAACACTGTCACAATGGTCTCCTTGATTCCATGAGGTCTGGCAATGCCACAATGGCTTCTTGGTTTCATGAGCCCCAACAGAGTCACAAGGGTCCATTGGCCCCATGCAGCCCCGCTGTGAAACAATGGCTCCTTGTTTCTATTTTAAATCAATCACAATCAAACCAAAGTTTGATCATTGATCCTTGCTTCCATAGGGCCCATGATTTGCACAATGGTCTCCTTGATTCCATGATTCCTGGATTCCACAGTCTCACCATCGTTTCCTTGGATCTCCATTGTCACAACTGACCCATGGTTCCATGAGGTTCCGTAGTGTCACCGTGGTCGCTGTCAGAGGCTGGATGAGATCGATGTCCCGAGACACCTTGGGATGCTCGGAATGCCCGTGTGGGGCCAGGGCCGGGTCAGGCCTTGGTTTGTGGTGGGACAGAGCCCCGCCCCCAGCCCTGGCCTGGCAGAGCTGTCAATCACACAGCAGGGGGTGATGTTAACCCAGCTCTGATTGGCCCAGCTGTCAATCAATCAATCAATCAATCAATCAATCAATCAATCAAACACCAGCAGCTGGTGCTACCCTGGCTCTGATTGGACAAGCAACTGGCAGTCCCACCCCAGGGGCGGGCCCATGAAGGAACAGGGGATTTAAAGCCGGAGCACGAGGCCAGCCCAGGGTCTGGGTCCTGCCTTCTCCTGGGGTTCCTCTGTTGGCAGTGCTGGAACCTGAGCAGTTGGTACCCATGTGTGTGTCTTTCTATGGATCTTCTGTGTTTCTGTTGTTCTCTATTTCTTCTCCTTCTAGTCCTATTTACCTGAAACACTTTTGGGTACCTTCACATGTTAAGGGTTAAAGGATTTTAGGTTAAATGTGTGGGAATCCAAGGCTCAGGGAATATTCCTCTGCCTACTTTGAGGGGTCCTGACCCCCAGAGAAACACTGCCTTTAACCTTCACTCTTGAAGGCGACTTCCATAACTTTGAGATAGATTAGAATTTACCCAAGTGTGAAATAGATTAGAGGGTAGTATACTATGTCCCTTGGGTGAGAAATTTAGGTTTTGGGATTTTTAGTATGGTGTAGATAGGAAGCAAGAAGGAGGAATTTGGGTGCAGTCCCTGTCTTCTTCTTCATCTGCTCCATTTTCTGCACTGTTGGTGGCAAAGAGTGATTGGTCAAGGAAAGCACAGTGCAGAGGTTATGTGGACAGTCAAGGGATGAGTTATTGGTAGATAAGTAGAAGTAACGAATGTTCTAACAGTTAATTGGATGAGACAACTTTGAAGACCTTGAAACCATACATATTAGAGCTATTTTACAGTGCCTTTCCAGCGCGCTGAGCCTGGTGTGGACAGGATGTAAAACTTTAGATAAGATAACAATAAACAAGAAGCTGAAGACTGAAAAAGTCCTGTGCATCTCCTTTTACCTGGCACAGAACTGCTACCGGAGGGTTTCCCCCATCCAGGCAGCCCCTAGAAAGGCCCAATATAAACATCAATAACTCGTGTCCTGACAATGTTTGTGATAACTTGGCTCTTTTCCATAAAGTTGTTTACAAAAGGGTGTTGCCTTAATTGGCCAATGACGTGAAATATGTTGATTAAATGACCAATGAGGTCCACCTGTAGCAAACCAAGATATAAAAGAAGAAGATTGAATAAATGGGAGGCTTTTAGTGCTTAGACTTCTGATCTGAGTCCCTGTCATTTCTGACTCAACGGTGACATTTGGGGATCTTTTCTCCACCTCGTGACCCAACAGGAGCTTTTCTTATAAACGTTGCCTGAAGCTCCCACTGTGCCCGTGACAGGAACCCCTCCGAGTGTCTGGGGCATCCCGGCTCTTTGGCAGCCTGGGGACTCCTGGGATGTCACCGTGGAGCCCCTGTGAGTGCCTGTGACAGATCGGTGCCTTTGCAGCCCAAGGGGCCCTGGGATGTCACCATGGAATGGCTGTGACTGCCTCTGACCAGAGGGCTCTTTACCGTCCCAGAAAGCCCTGGAAGGTCTCCATGGAGCCCCTGTCTCTGCCTGTGACATTCCAGCTCTGGAACAGCCTGAAGACTCTTGGAAAGTCCCCATGGAACCCCTCAGAGGGCCTGTGACAAATCTGATCCTTAGCAGGCAACCATCACCAGGCCCTTGTTGCTATGGTCGGTTTTCATAGCAACCATCCCAGACCCTGTTGCTATCATCAGTTTCCATGGCAACCATCACCAGCGCCCTGTTGCAATGGTCAGTTTCCATGGCAACCATCACCAGCCCCTGTTGCTATGCTCAGTCCCTTGGCAGCTCCATGGAGACCCCAGGCCAGGGGTGGTTGCCATGGACACCAGCTCAGGCCTGCAGCCAGAGCCCGTTGCCATGGCAACCATTGGCAGCCCCATCCCCAGGCTCATGGGATCCCAGAACCACAGAATTGGCTGAGCTGGGAGGGACCCATCAGGATCCTGGAGTCCAACTGCTGGCCCTGCACAGGACACCCCAACAATGCCAGCCTGGGCCTGGCAGCGCTGTCCAAACGCTGCTGGAGCTCAGAGAGCCCTGGAGCTGGGACCCTTCCCTGGGGAGCCTGGGCAGGGCCCCAGCAGCCTCTGGGCAAAAACCTTTCCCTGACATCCAAGCTGAGCCTGCCCCGACTCAGCTGCAGCCGTTCCCTCCACTCCTGTCCCTGGGCACCAGAGGGAAGAGGTTCCCACAGCCCCAGCCAGGGACCCGCTCGCAAGGCTGTTGCCATGGCCACCAGGGCTGGCACCAGCTGGGATGCTCGGTTTCCATGGGCCGGGGTTCAGGAATGGGATTCCCCAATTTCCTGCTGCCGCTAAAACCGCGCTGCCCTCGCTGCCCTCCCGCCTCCCATGGAAAGCACAAAAGGCAAAGGTCCTGGGCTGGGATAAGAGCAATTTACTGGGAACAGGAACGAGATAAGGAACAAACAGGAACAGAAACAATATTGATAACAGAAGGGATAAATAAAACTGTTTACAGGGAAAACTAAAACACAGCTCACTGGGTCTGCCTGGCCACAATTTCCCCTGCCTGGAAAGGACACCCTTCTCCTCAGGGAGAGAGAGAGAGAGAGAGAGTCCCTTTCCTGCCCCTGGCAATGACCTGAGGTAGGAGTGAAGGTAATGACACGGCCATGGCCAGACCCTCATGTTTTTCAATGCCACATCATGTCACTGGGAGGGGCAGGAAAAGAGACAGGTGTCTTCCCCACATGGATCACAGGGAACATGGATCACCAGGGCTCTTCCCAACGTGGGTCTGCCAATGGGGAATGAAGCTGGAGCTGGGCATGAAGCTCTTGTGCAGTTGGGGCACTGGTAGGACTTCCCTTACTTGTGCCTCCGTTGGTGTCTGGTCAAGTCAGAGCTCTGGGTGAAACTCCTGCCACATGTGGGGCACTGGTAGGGCCTCTCCCCAGTGTGGATGCGCCGGTGCCTGATCAGGGTGAAGTTATGCTTGAATCCCTTCCCGCAGTCAGGGCAGCGGAAGGGCCTCTCATCCGTGTGCACGCGCTCATGCAGACAGAGATTTGAGCTGGTCTGAAACCTCTTCCCACATATTGGGCACTCGTAGGGCCTCTCCCCAGTGTGGATGCGCTGGTGCCTGATGAGGAGGGAGTTGCGCTTGAAGCCCATCCCACAGTCAGGGCAGCGGAAGGGCCTCTCATCGGTGTGAATCCGCTGGTGCTGGAGGAGATCGGAGCTGGTCCGAAACTTCTTCCCACATTGGGGACACTCGTAGGGCCTCTCCCCAGTGTGGATGCGCAGGTGGATGACGAGGGCGGAGCTGCTGCTGAAGCCCTTCCCACACTCCCCACACTCGTAGGCCCATTCCCCGGTGTGGATCATCTGGTGGCTGATCAGGGTGCTGCTCTGGCTGAAGCTCTTCCCACACTCCAAGCACTTGTAGGGCTTCTCCCCATCATAAAGCTGCTCATGGGCCACCAGCTCCGAGCTCTGGCTGAAGCTCTGTCCAGCTTCCTGGCTCAGGGTGGGTCTTTCTTCCTCAGAGCATCCTGGGCTGGGTTTGGAGGCCCTCCTCCTCTGGGATGTCTGGGGATTTTCCTCCCCGTTGGATTCCTGTGTCATGGAGCCATTCAAAATGGCCTCTTCCATGAGGTTCTGCGAAGGAGATTTGTCCTCTGTGGTCTCCATCCTCAGCTCCTTCCCTGGGGGAGGAAGAAGTACAAGGAGAGGATGGGATTTGCCTCCATGCCAGAGGGAAGGGGAAGGAGATCCCCCCAGTGCATCCCCAGCAGGACGGCGTGGGCAGCGGGGCTGTCCTGCAGCCGGGGCCGTGCTGGGCTGGGAGATGGAGCAGGAGAGAGGGGGAAAGGGGCACTGACTTCCTCCTCACCTGCCTGGGTGTCTTGGGGCATCTTCTTCTTCCTCGCAGCCACCTCTTCCATCTGGCCAAGTTTTGGGGATGGGAAATCCTTTTTTGGCAGGAAAACAAGGGATAAGCACACTAAATTTTGTACTGGTTTGAAGGCAAACCAGGGGGAGACTCTAAGTCAGAATTAGAACTTAATAAGAAAATGAAGATTAAGGCAATGATACAGAAACACTGCCTTAAACTGACAGAGTCAGGATATAACCTGACACCCTGTTGCTCAGGGTGGCTGCAGTCCTGTTGGA
Source organism: Diglossa brunneiventris (assembly GCA_019023105.1). NCBI lineage: Eukaryota > Metazoa > Chordata > Aves > Passeriformes > Thraupidae > Diglossa > Diglossa brunneiventris. The sequence goes on from JAFCGX010000504.1 coordinate 96,090, forward strand.
GAGATGAACGTGATTCTGTCGAAGCAGTGATCCTGTAGAAGGGTCTGGTCCTCCTCTGACGGTCCAGTGGTGGTTCTGGAGCTCTTGTCCTCTGGGAATCCCACAGGCAAGCTGCTCCTGGTTGTCGCAAGGCTCAGCTTATATCCAGGTAGGAATGCTTGGTTCCTCCCCCTGGGCGGAGCATCCCACAATGGGATGATGGAATTTGATCAGTCCTGCAGTGACACTCAATGGCCCATTCACAGCAGATATCTCCCCTGGAGGGCGTTATCAGGGCTGAGTCATGGAAGAGATAAAGAACACTGCCCCACCTGTTTAGAGCAGTTGATGAAGATGGGGATTGAAAACATGCATTTGGTTCCATCTTACATTGCAACCTGAAACAGTGGGGTAATCCCTGCTCAGGGGGTGAACACCACCCCCCTTACCCAAACTGGCTCAGGTGTAAAACCCCCACCCCGGGAAGGCCACACACACAGGGGACAATGTCACACTTGCCCTGCCCCAGGGGAGGTCTCTGTCACTGTCTCCCCCTTTTCTCTTACACAGGCTGGGGGACTTTGCCAAATGTAAGAGTGATTTTTCTCTTTGACACTGTCACCTTTGTGACAGCTACGCAGAGCTTTACCTTGATTTTCATAATCTGGATTCGGCTGAATTTCCACATTTCTTTTATCAGAATGTGCCAGCACCTGAGCTGGAACGGTGCAGGAACCAATAAAACTTGGAACTGCCACAGAATTGCTTCTAATGTCAGTTTATTCATATTTGGGATTTGTTTGTGTTTTCATCACATTTGACTTGTGGGAAAATCAAATATTCATCAAAGTGATTTATGCAGAGTTAAGTTTGATTTCTGCCAAGGTTATTTTGTCCAGTGCCATGGGGATGCTTGAGGGGTCTCTGTGCCTCTGGCCCTGGGGGATGCTTGGGAGGGGCTTGGGGGGTTGTCCCTGTCCCTGTCACCCCAGGCAATTCCCCAGGGGGTCTCCATCATTCTCACCCAGGGAATGCCTGGGGGTTCTCCCTCCCTCTCACCCCTGTGCCAGGGGGTGCTCAGGGCAGTCTCTGTCCCTCTCAGCCCAGGGGATGCTTGGGGGTCTCTGTCCCCTCGCCCTGGGGGATGCTCGGGGGGTCTCCATCCCTCTGGCCTCGGGGAATGCCTGTGCAGGGCTGGGGACCAGGGGCTCTGTGTCCCTCTCACCGCTGAGGCTGCTCGGGGCTGGGGGGGCTCTCCGACCTTCTCACACCTGGGGAGGCCGGGGGGGTCTCTGTCCCTCTCAGCCCTGCTGTGACCTCACCCAAACATCATCGGGCTCAGAGGGACAGAGACACCCACAAACGCCCAGAAGGGCTGAACCTGGGATTTGGTTTGGGGCTGAGGATTTAGGAAGGGGCTGGAATTGGGGCTGGGTTGGAGTTGGGGCTGAGATTTGGATTAGAGCTGGGATTGGGGTTAAAACTAGACATGGGATTGGCTTTAGGATTGGGGATGGCTTTAGGGCTGGTGTTGGAATTGTGTCTGGGGTTAGACGAGTTTGGGACTGGGATGTGATTAAATACAGAACTGTGAGTGTGTCTGAACGTGGACTGAGACTGAGACCAGGATCAGGGTCAGGTTTGGGACGGAGCTCACCCAGAGCAGGACAGGGGGGGATGTCACTGCGGGATAGTTTGGGGAAAAACCTGGTTTGGGAAAAAAAGTGTGAATTCCTTGGGCTGGGGAGTCCTCCCACCCAAATCCATTTCTAGAAGTCACCTGATGTCCAAAAGTCAAAAGTGAATTTAAAAAATCCACCAGGAGTTTCCCATTTCCAGTCTCATCCCTCTCGGTTTCTGGTGGTCCCCCATCTCAGAGCTGCTGGGGATCCCATGGGTCCTGGGCATCCCCCCTCTCTAGGGTCCTTCTTATGGATTCTGGGAGGTTTTGAAGTCCCAGGGTCCCCCTCTCCAGCCTCCCCTCAATCCAGCCATTTGGGGTTCCCCTTTCTTTCCACCACTCTGTCCTGGTTTAGGGCAAATTTGTTTGAAAACCACCAAAAGGAGTTTCCTCTAGAATGCAGATTCAACAGCCCCACACTGAGCCAGTTTGGGAAAATATTTCCTTGGAGAAAAGTGGAAAAAACATTATTTAACAGGCAAAGCATTCACCAGCACAAAATTTGAACAATATTAAGCAGTAAAACCTCCTGCTGCTCCAAAAGAAATGACAAACTCGTGAAGTCCCTCCACAGGCTGTCGCTTGGATCACTCAGTGTCTTATCAGTCTCTTATCAGTCTCTTATCAGTCTCTTATCAGTCTCTTATTGGTCCCTCCAGCACTGGAAATGCTGCGACCCAGGCAAGGAAGGACAACAAAATATTTTCTTTTTCACTGGCCACCCACAATGAGCATTTTCATCACCAGTTCTCCCATAAGTTCCCCAGGAGGAAGCAGGGACTGGGTCCAAGTTTCCAAGGGGTTCCTCCAGAGAGAACCACAACTTCCTCAGAGGAGGGAACCGTGCTGTTTTCAAAGGCACTTGGGGTCAGACAACAGTGCATGAACTCACTGTGCCAAAAAAATGCGTCAAAATAATGTCACAATCTGGTTAAGAAAATTGTTAGAGAGATGCCTCTGCCCCAATTAAGGGGCTAACGAGACCAAATCCAAAGTGGATTTTATTGAACAGTAAATGTGAGGTAGGGAGAGAGATGGAAAGAAAAAGAAAAGGGGGGACAGCAAGGGAGTGACAGGGACAGAGAACTCCCCTGGGGCAGGGCAAGTGTGACATTGTCCCTGTGTGTGTGGCCTTCCCAGGGTGGGGGTTTTACACCTGAGCCAGTTTGGGTAAGGGGGGTGGTGTTCACCCCCTGAGCAGGGATTACCCCACTGTTTCAGGTTGCAATGTAAGATGGAACCAAATGCATGTTTTCAATCCCCATCTTCATCAACTGCTCTAAACAGGTGGGGCAGTGTTCTTTATCTCTTCCATGACTCAGTCCTGATAACGCCCTCCAGGGGAGATATCTTCTGGGAATGGGCCATTGAGTGTCACTGCAGGACTGATCAAATTCCATCATCCCATTGTGGGATGCTCCACCCAGGGAGAGGAACCAAGCATTCCTACCTGGATATAAGCTGAGCCTTGCAACACCAGGAGCAGCTTGCCTGCTAGATTCCCAGAGGACAAGAGCTCCAGAACCACCACTGGACCTTCAGAGGAAGCCCAGACCCTTCTACAGGATCACTGCTTCGACAGAATCACGTTCATATCTCCAACAGGACTGCATCCACAATTTAATGGGACTGCTACCACCACCCTGAGCAACAGGGTCTCAGGTTATATCCTGACTCTGTGGGAAGGGCTTCAGCTGCATCTCTGCTGTCATAAGGCACCAACACATCCACACTGGGGAGAGGACCTACGAGTGCCCCACCTGTGGGAAGAGGTTTCAGACCAGCTCAAATCTCCTCCTACATGAGCACATTCACAATGAGGAGAGACCCTTCTGCTGCCCTGATTGCAGGAAGGGCTTCAAGAAAAAATTCACCCTCATCAGGCACCGGCACATCCACACTGGGGAGAAGCCTGATGAGTTCTCCACATCATGGCAAGCGCTTCTTCATGAGCTCAGACTTGATCAGACACCAATGGATTCACCAGTAACGGAAGTTTTGCAAGTGCCCCATGTGCAGGAAGAGCTCCATGCACCGCTCCAGCTTCTTTCCCCATTGGAGGTCCCATGTTGGGAAGAGCCCTGGTTATCCATGTTCCCTGTGATCCATGCTGGGAAGACACCTGTCTCTTTTCCTGCCCCTCCCAATGACCTGATGTGAGATGGAAGAACATGAGGGGCTGGCTATGGCTGTGACATTGCATTCACTCCCACTTCAGGTCATTGCCAGGGGCAGGAAAGGGACTCTCTCTTTCTCCCTCCCTGAGGAAAAAGGTGTCCTTTCCAGGTAGGGGGAAATTGTGGGTGGGAAGAGACAGTCAGTTGTGTTGTAGTTTTCCCTTTTTCTTATCCCATCTCTTATCAATACTGTTTCAGTTCTGTTTGCTCCATATCTCGTTGCTGTTCCCAATAAATTGCTCTTATCCCAGCCCAGGATCTTTGCCTTTTGTGCTTTCCAGGGGAGGCAGGAGGGCAGCGAGGGCAGCGTGGTTTTAGCAGGAGCAGGAAATTGGGGAATCCCATTCCTGAACCCCGGCCCATGGAAACCGAGCATCCCAGCCGGTCCCAGCCCTGGTGGCCGTGGCAAAAGCCTTGGGAGCGGGTCCCTGGCTGGGGCTGTGGGAACCTCTTCCCTCTGGTGCCCAGGGACAGGAGTGGAGGGAACGGCTGCAGCTGAGTCGGGGCAGGCTCAGCTTGGATGTCAGGGAAAGGTTTTTGCCCAGAGGCTGCTGGGGCCCTGCCCAGGCTCCCCAGGGAAGGGTCCCAGCTCCAGGGCTCTCTGAGCTCCAGCAGCGTTTGGACAGCGCTGCCAGGCCCAGGCTGGCATTGTTGGGGTGTCCTGTTGTCATGGGTTGACAGGAAATAGGTTTTCTGGGAATGGAGTGGCCAGAGGCCAATGGGTGTTCAGATTCTGAAATTGGCACCTCTTTTGACCATTGGGGTATTGGTTACGCCTCTGAGAACACAGGGGTTAAAAGCAGAGCTGTCCCCTGGGAACTTCCTTTTGGTTTCTAGCTTGGAATCTGGTCAGACCTCCCCCGTCCGGCCCTGCCGACTGGGCGGGGGAGGGGACCTGCGGCCTTGAGGTAAGCTGAGTTTTGGGACAGAGAGGGGCTTGAAGGCCCCCGGGATGGAAGGGTGGAGGTGTACCAGGAGGCCTTGGGCAGCCCTCCCAGGAGAAAAGCCCCGCCGAGAGGATTTGGGCAGCCCCCTCCTCCCCCGGGAGACGAGAGACAGAAGCCGCGCTCACTGTACGGGGTTGTGGCCTTGAAGGCCTTGGAGCTGGCGGCATGCCCAGCTCGTGGAGAACGGGAGGAAGGTGCAGTGGAGAAAGAGCCTGGCCACCTGTAGAAGTTTTTTTAACCCCTGTTTGAACAATGAAATCTTGCAGAGCATTGACCTTTTCTGGAGCAGGAAATGGGCAAGTGTGTTGTGAATGCGGGGTTGTGAGAGAACCCCTAGATGGCAAGAGATAAGGAGTGGCTGTTGCCCGACGCTTTTTGTCAGCCATGGACAGAACCATGCTTCCTTGTGACACAGAGGCTGCATCCAGGGGGAGGTGGTGGCTCGGACCGAGAGGGTTCAGTGTTGGAGACCCCCCGGCCCCAGGGGGTAAAGAAGTATGGGGGGGACAAGGATGTCCCGAAGGTGAGACTGTGCCCCTTTTGGGAAGGAGACAAAGCATCCTTAAAAAGGACAACCCTCGAAGCAGCTCTGGTCCATGTCCATTTGGTGAGAGCACTGGACATGAAAAGGAAGAGGTTACCATGGCCCAAGAAGGACTCCTCTCCTCTTGATGGACTGAGAATTGAGTATTTACAGAGTGATGATGGACAGAGATGTGGAGATGTATTGGGAGAATCAGTAAGGGGGAGGAGGAAATGCTTTGGTGAAGTTTTCATTGTTCTTGTGTGTGTGTGTGTATGTGTGTGTGTGTGTGTGTGTGTCTCTGTCTTATGTAGTTTAGTTAATACACTTTTTTTTCTCCTCTATTCCTAAGCTGGAAGCCTGCTTTGCTTATTTCCTGGTCACATTTCACAGCAAACACCAGGAAAGTATGTTTTCATGGGGCACTTGCATTGTGCCAGTGTCAAACCATGACAACATGGCAACCACCCCTGCCATGGGGTCTCCATGGAGCTGTCAAGGGATGAGCATAGCAACAGGGTCCTGGTGATGGTTGCCATGGAAACTGATCATAGCAACAGAGGGCTGGTGATGGTTGCCATGGAAACTGACCATAGAAACAGGGGTCTGGGGATGGTTACCATGGAAACTGACCATAGCAACAGGGTCCTGGTGATGGTTGCCTCCTAAGGATCAGACTGCCACAGGCCCTCACAGGGGTTCCTTGGGGACTTCCCAAGAGTCTCCAGGCTGTTCCAGAGCTGGAATGTCACAGGCAGAGACAGGGGCTCCATGGAGACCTCCCAGGGCTTTCTGGGCATGGGAAAGAGCCCTGTGCTCAGAGGCAGTCACAGCCATTCCATGGTGACATCCCAGGGCACCTTGGGCTGCAAAGGCACCCATCTGTCACAGGCACTCACGGGGGCTCCACAGTGACATCCCAGGAGTCCCCAGGCTGCCAAAAAGCCGGGATGTCCCAGACACTCACAGGGGTTCCTGTCATGGGCACAGTGGAAGCTTCAGGCAAAGTTTATTAGAGAAGCTCCTGTTGCGTCACATGGTGCAGAAATGATCCCCAGCAGCCCCCACAGATCCCCAAATGTCACTGTAGAGTCAGAGATGACACAGACTCAGATCAGAAGGCTAAGGGCTAAAAGCCACCTGTTTTTTCAATCCTCTTCTTTTATATCTTGGTTTGCTACAGGTGGACCTCACTGGTCATTTAAACACATTTCACATGATTGGCCACTGAAGACAACACTCTTTAGTAAACAACTTTATGGAAAAAAGTCAACCTATTACTAACATTGTTGGGGCACCAGTTATTGATGTTTGTTTTATGTTGGGCCTTTCTGGGGGCTCCCTGGATGGGGGAAACCCTCCTGTAGCAGTTCTGTGCCAGGTAAAAGGAGATGCACGGGACTTTTTCAGTCTTCAGCCTCCTGTTTATTGTTATCCTATCTAAAGTTGTGCATGCTGTGCACACCAGGCTCAGTACGCTGGAAAAACACCTCAAAATGGCTCTAAAATGTACGGTTTCAAGGTCTTTGAAAGTTGTCTTATCCAATACTCTTAAAACGTACATTCTTTCTACTTATCTACCAATAACTCATCCCTTGACTGTCCACATAATTTCTGCAATGTGCTTTCCTTGACCAATCACCCTGTGCTACCAACACTGCAGAAAATGGAGCAGATGAAGAAGAAGAAGACAGGGACTACATTCAAATTCCTCCATCTTGCTTCCTATCTACACCATACTAAAAATCCCAAAATCTAAATTTCTCACCCAAGGGATACAGTATACGACCGTCTAATCTATTTCACACTTTGGTAAATTCTAATCTGTCTCAAAGTTTTGCAAGTCCCCTCCATGGGTGAAGGTGAAAGGCAGTGTTTCTCTGGGGGTCAGGACCCCTCAAAGCAGACAGAGAAATATTCCCTGTGCCCTGGATGCCCAGACATCTAACCTAAAATCCTTTAACCCTTAACACGTGAAGTTACCCAAAAATGTTCCAGGTAAGTAGGATTAAAAGATAAGCAGGATCAGAAGGAGAAAAAATAGAGAGCAACAGAAAGACAGAAGATCTATAGAAAGACAGTCACATGGGTACAACTACTCAGTTTCCAGCATTGCCAACAGAGAAACCCCACGAGTAGGCAGGATCCAGACCATGGGCTGGCCTCGTGCTCTGGCTTTTAACCCCCTGGGCCTTCATGGGCCCGCCCCTGGGGTGGGACTGCCATTTGCTTGTCCAATCAGAGCCACGGTAGCACCAGCTGCTAGGGTGTGATTGATTGATTAACAGCTGGGCTAATCAGAGCTGGGTTAACATCACCCCCTGCTGTGTGATTGACAGCTCTGCCAGGCCAGGGCTGGGGGCAGGGCTCTGTCCCACCACAAACCAAGGCCTGACCCAGCTCTGGTCCCACACGGGCATTCCGAGCATCCCAAGGTGTCTCGGGACATGGATCTCATCCAGCCTCTGACAGCGACCACGGTGACACTACAGAACCTCATGGAATCAAGGAGACCATTGTGCAGCTCAGGGGCCCTATAGAAGCAAGGGTCAATGATCAAACATTGGGTTCCATAGAAACAAGGAGCCATTGTGACACAGCAGGTCCGCATGGAGCCAAGGGACCCTTGTGACTCTGTTGGGGCTCATGAAACCAAGAAGCCATTGTGACATTGCCAGACCTCATGGAATCAAGGAGAATACTGTGACAGTGTGGGGACCCATGAAATCAAGGGAAAATGGAACAGGTCTGCCTGGTTTGGACTCCTGGGGGCTGTCTGACAGGTCCCACTGAATTTGACATGTCAAGAGCCGCTTCCCATCTGACCGTGACGCACTGGGGCTCTGTGCTTCTATTCCTATGGGAAAGAACTGTCTTTCTTGTCTAAGCTCCCATGGCTGAAATTAAGATTCCACCACTAAAATTCCCTACATCCAAGGTTTTCTCCCAAATAAAATCTGCCAATACAGTCAAGTCTGGCTAGCCTCGGCCTCTGGTGACTGCCTCTCATCTGCCCTGGGGCTCGGTTGTTTCCTTCCTATGGGGACCACTTTGACACTGCGGGATGTTGTGGAGCCAAAAGGCATTGCTACACTGTAGGAACTTGTAGAACCAAGGGGATCATTGTGACACTGTGGGTACCATGGATCCAAGGAGCCATTGTGACATTGTGGGGTCTTGAGGAACCATGGAGACCATTGTGAATTTTTGAGCCTTGTGAAAGGCAAGGGACATTGTGACACTGCAGAGTACCATGGATCCAAGGGATCATTGTGACACTGTGGGGCCTCGTGGAACCCAGGACATCATTGTGGCTGTGTTGGGCCACATGGTCTCAAGGGCCAGTGTGAAGCAGCAGGGCTTTGTGGAGCCAAGAGGCCATTGCTGCATTTCAGGGCCTCGTGGAGCCAAAGGGCTGTTGTGATGCTGCAGGGCACTGTGGATCCGTGGAGAGCATTGTGGCATTGGAATCATGGAGACCATTGTGACCCTGCAGGGCCTCATGGAAGCACGGGGGCCATTGTGACACTGTGGGAAGTTGTGGAAACAAGGGGATCATTGTTGCACTACTGGGCCCCAATGGAACCAAGGGGCCATGGTGACACAGAGGGCTTCATGGAACCCAAAGACCATTAGGGCACTGTGGGGCTTTGCGGAACCATGGAGACCATAAGGATCTTTAAAGACTTGTGTAACCAAGGAGCCATTATGACACCAGAGAGCACCATGGAAAAAAGGAGCCATTGTGACACTGCAGGGCCCTGTGAAAGCAAGGGAACATGAAATAGGTGTGGCTGCCTTGGCCTCCCAGGGGTCACCTGACAGGTCTGGCTGACCTTGGAATGTGGAAGGCCACTCCCATCTGCCCCTGAAACACTGGGGATCTGGGCTTTTCTTTTTATGGAAAAGAACTGTCTGTCTTTTCCAGGTATCCATGGCCAAAACTAGGATTCCACCTCCAAATTTCTGTGTATCCAAGGATTGCTGACAGACAAAAGCTGCCAGGACAGACAGGCCTGCTGGTTTTAACTCCTGAGTACCAGCACTCACCTGTTTTCCAAACACGGGAAAGGGCTCTCTGCTTTTCTTTGTATGAAAAAATCCCTCTTTTCCAGGCACAAATGTCTGAAATTAGGATTCCACATTCATAATTTTGAATATCCAAGGGTTGCTCCAAGCAAACCTGCCAGGACAGACAGGTCAGGCTTGCCTTGGCCTCTGGTGGTTGCCGTTCATCAGCTCCTGAAACATGGGGGCTCTGTGGTTTCCTTCCTATGGAGACCAATGTGACATTTGGGAGCCTTGTGAAATGAAGGGGCCATTGTGACACTGCAGAGCACCATGGATCCAAGGGACCATTGTGACACTGTGGAGCCTCATGGAACCAAGGACATCATTGTGGCTCTGTTGGGCCGCATGGTCCCAAGGACCCAGTGCAAAGCAGCGGTGTGGGAGTTAGCCCAGCTGTAACTCAGAGTCAGCCAGAATTTACCCCGAAAGAATTGAGCGTGAGTTTCGAGTCCTAGGAATAATTTATTTAACTTAGGGTGCGCTTGAGAGTTCCCCAATAAGCCTTTCGTGTTGCTGTGCTAACTTGTCCAAGTTCTACTCCCCGATTGGTTACTGGTTTCCCCTATATGGTTATTGTTCTAGAGTGTTCTGCCCCCAAGTGTACATGTTGTTGCTTCACCTTTGTCTCGGGTCCTTGAATCCTGCCCTTCATCCTGTTCTTGACTTCTCCATGTTTATTGTTTTTCACCCTGTTATTAAAGTTCCTTTTAAACAACTCCATCAAACCTGCTCATTTTCATTTATGCCACCCTCGCCCTGAAGTCAGGGAACCAGAGAGGTTTGTCGCAGCCGCCTTCATTGTGACCTTTGGCGCCCGAACAGGGACCCTGACATTCAGGGCTCCCTGTGTCAGTCACATCAGCTGGGGTTAGCTGATGGATAGGCCAGTGCTCCCCAGGATTTTGGATTGTGCCAGGCCGGCAGATTCATCATTGCTTCAAGGGACATTGGCCAGGACTGGCAGGGACAATGACGGTTTCACCTGCATAGGATTGCAGGTGGGTTTGGGGAAATGCAAGACATTTATTGCCTATTTTGCCACTGTGTTTTTACAATATGCACCCACGTCCCTGAATCGATTTGGGGTGTTCCAGTGGCTCTTCCCCATAAGGCAGAGAAAGAGAAAAATGGGCAGCCAGATGTCCAAAGTAGAAAAAAGTATATATGGATGCTTTAATTCTCACTGATCATGACATAATATCTTCAAAGAACGAATTAAAATAAATTATGAGGTGGATCATTAAAAATTTTCCAGACATCTCTTCTGACAAAATCCATACCACTGAATTTTGGGACTCAGTGGGAGTTAAACTGTACAATCTTTTGATCAAAAGGGACCCCATTGCACCCCACATCCTCCCCGTCTTCCACACCATCCTTGAGACCCTTCAACAGCAAGCAGCGTGTTGAAAACTCAATCCGTTGGTCACTCCTAACTCAGGACCTCCCCTCAAACCTTCCTTTCTCAGACCTTCCATGATGGTCCAAGATGGCAATGGCCATGTGGTCTTAGAGCATCATGCCCTGGACACTCAAGATGGAAGGAGCCTGAATGTGGCTCAGGAGCCCGACCATCTTCCCTCTATCTTGGCTCCTCCACTTCCTGCTACCACAACCTTCTCTTCTGCCCTAAATGAACCTCCAGACTCCACCCCCATAACTGTGGGTCATGCCCCACTGTCAATCATTCCACCTTCACCCTGGGCCATGCCTCCAGAACTCCAGCCCGGAAGTCCGCCATTCTAAATCAAAATCAAGGCCCTTCCTCCACAACACCTGACAAAATGGCAGTGCCCTCTGCCTCACCCTCCAGCAACAATATAACCCCATGATCAAAGATACTAAGCCCAACTGTCACACTATTTCTAATCTGAATGTTTCTGCTCCAAGTTATTCCTCTTCCTCAGAAGAAAGACACTTTGGATTCCCCACAGCCACCTCGCTCCTCAACACCAGAAGATCCCTAGGAAAGGATCCGGAAAGAAACAGTTAAGAAAGGAGACTGGCAAATACTCTCAAAACTCCTCATTGACTTGGGATGTTATGAAAGAAGGGGGCAGAATCCCAGGTATCAGCCATTGGTTTACAAGGAAATCAAGGATCCGTGTAGGGCAGCTAAAGACCATGGGAAGGACTTACCTTGTTTTATTGGCCTGAGGGCCATGTTTACAGCACATGTCCTAACCACCTATGATTTAAAATATATTATGACCATGTTGTTGTCACCTATAGAATACACCCTGTGGGAAGGGGGATGGAAGTGTTTACTAAATCAATTAATAGCAGACTATGCTAATAATGAGGCAAGGGTGGAATTGACAATCAACCATCTCGCTGGAGAAGGACAACACAGCCTACCAGATGATCAAGCAGCAGGTATCCCCAGAGAACTATTGGATGATATCAAAGAGATGGCTTTGAAAGCTTTAATCCAGGTATTGGATGGTAGCACCCCCAGTTTGGACTACCTTGGGTGGCGGCAGCTAAAGCTTTAGGACAATTAGACCATCTTGGGTGCCTGTTAAGTAAGCAAACCAATGCTACCTCCCTCCCATTGAGTGGCCTGCTCTCAGACATAGAGACCATCAGACATGCCACCCTGCAGAACAGCGATAGAGTTTTTACTCTGGGCACATGGGCATGGCTGTGCAGACTCTGAGGGCATGTGCTGCATGAACCTCTCCAGGCACAGCGAGTCAATCCACAAGAGCATTCAGGTACTGAAGGAAGGGTTCAAGAAGCTTCAAATAGAAAACAAGACTAGTTCAATAAACTCTTCCAATCCAAGGGACTAAAGGGTTGGATGATGTCTGCTAAAACAGGACTATTCATTCTCGTAGTGGTTGTTGTTGCTTTGTTAATTGTCCCATGTTTGTTTGGATGTGTTTAGAATATCTTACAAAATTCTTTCAGTTCCATCTCTGTTGTAAAACAGAAAGGGGGAAGATACCCAACACAGGAACCTCATGGACTCCTTGGAGGAGAGAACTGGAGGCCAGGATGGCACAAAAACCTCTCAGAGACTCAGTGTGGAAAGGAAAAACCTTAAAAGTACCTAAAAGCATTCTTAAACCCATAAAGTACCTTAAAAATCTAGAGTATTTCAAAGCATTAATGAGCCCCACTGAGTGTCAGTACAAAGCTCTCAAGGGACTCATTAAAGCAGATAATTGGGGCCATGATTGCACAAACCTCTCACAGAGTCTGTATCAAAAGGGAAACACCAAGTACCTTAAAATAACTGAAGTACCCTGAAATATTAATGAGTCCCAATGAATGATGCAACAGACAGAGAATCTCAAGGGACTAATTAAAACAGATAATTGGAGGCCATGATTGCAGAGACCTCTCAGAGACTCCAAGGCAAAAGCCAAACCCAAAGTCCTTTGAAAAACCTGCAGTCAATGCAGGGAGCATTCAGGAGCCCCCAGGGCCATTGCTGAGCAAGGCTCCCCAGGGACTCCTTCCAGCAGATCCTTGAGGCCACTGGGATGTGGGCTAGGGGGGGATGCTGAGGGCAGGACAAGGGGCTGACAGTGCCCAGCCGGGCTGGGGCTGTGCCAGGAGGCCCCAGGGCCTCAGGACAAGGTGTCTCCTCCCAGCCCTTGGTGGCACAGACCCTGCTGTGCCCCGGGGCACCAAGACTTGGCTTCTCTTTGTCCCCACCTGTCATCACTGCCTGCAGTTCTCTGCTCTGCCTGGGGCCTGGGGACACTTTCTCAGTCGTGTCCCTCAGTGGGACCCATTAAAAGTCCAAGAAACTTTGGAGTTGGATTCTGCCTTGGAGTTCTGGAGAGGTTTCTTCAGCTCCCTCGCAGGGACGGATGTTCAGGGCCTGAGCACAAAGCCCCAGAGGCTCATTAAAGTCCTTGTGCTGTGTCTGTGCTGCTGAGCTGGGCTGGGCTCCTGGCACAGAGGCAGCTCCTGGTAACCAAGCAAAGCTTCAAAAGCACATTTCTCTTGATGAGCAGCTCTTCTCCAGCCCAGCAGGGCTGGGGCACTGCCTGCAGCCAGCCCGGGCACAGCACAGAGGCACAGAGAGCTTCAATCAGTCAGGGCTGGGAAGGTGCTGAGAAGTGCCTGGGGCACAATCACTGCCAGCCCTTGGCACAGGAACCTCTGGCTGCAGGACAATGCAGCTGCAGCTCCTGGAGCCATCTCCTACAGCTGGAACATCCCAATGCCTACAGACCCTGTGAGTACATTCTCTGATTGTCTCTTGTGCAGAGCAGCCAGGGGTGCCCAGGGCTGTCCTGCAGAGCAGGGTCCTGCAGCCCAGGGCGCTGTGCTGGGGCAGGGACTCTGCTGCCTGCCAGGGACAGCTCTCAGCCAGCCCTGGCAGCTGCTCCCAGCACTGGGGACAAGGTCTGGGTGGGAGGAGACAGCTGGTGTGGCTTGGAAGTGTTCTCCTTGTGTGGTGAGGGTGCTGCATTGATCAGGACTGCTCCCAGCATGGCATTTAACTGCAGAACATTTCCAAGTAGATCATACAGGGAGCACAGTAAGACAGGGGCTGCATAAAATGGAAAATTCTGTTTTTTAATCTACGGCTATGGGCTGCCAGGATGCGATATTGCCCATAGATATTCATGTCTCAGTTCAGGTTGAGAAAAATAAATAAAATTTCTCCTAGATGTTAATAAACCATGCAGTGAAAGAAATCAGCACAGGGCCCCTCACAGGCAGCATCAGTGTCACTTTTCCAGCCACCTCAGGGCTGCTCTGACGCTGCCATCGGAGCCTGCAGAGCCAGAGCTGCCCCGAGGCAGTGCCTGAGCTGGGAGGGGTCTGCAGGGCAGAGCTGAGCCCCCAGGGCTGGGCTGGGCTCTGGCAGCACTGGCAGGGCCCAGCCCTGGGCACAGGGAAGCAGCTGCTGGCAGGGACAGCTCCAGGCAGCAGAGCCCTGGGCAGGCAGTGGGGGGAAAGTGCCCCCAGGCTGTGCTGGGATATTTCAAGTCCTCTCCAAACTCAACTCTTCCATGATTGCTTGTTTTACAGATCCCCATGCCAAGGCACTGGAAATGTCCAACAGCAGCTCCATCAGGCACTTCCTCCTGCTGGCATTGGCAGACACGCGGCAGCTGCAGCTCCTGCACTTCTGCCTCTTGCTGGGCATCTCCCTGGCTGCCCTCCTGGGCAACGGCCTCATCATCAGCGCCGTAGCCTGCGGCCACCACCTGCACACGCCCATGTTCTTCTTCCTGCTCAACCTGGCCCTCAGCGACCTGGGCTGCATCTGCACCACTGTCCCCAAAGCCATGCACAATTCCCTCTGGGACACCAGGAACATCTCCTACACTGGATGTGCTGCTCAGCTCTTTTTCTTTTTCTTCTTCATTTCAGCAGAGTATTTCCTCCTGACCGTGATGTGCTATGACCGCTACGTGTCCATCTGCAAACCCCTGCACTACGGGACCCTCCTGGGCAGCAGAGCTTGTGCCCACATGGCAGCAGCTGCCTGGGCCAGTGCCTTTCTCAATGCTCTCATGCACACAGCCAATACATTTTCCCTGCCCCTGTGCCATGGCAATGCCCTGGGCCAGTTCTTCTGTGAAATTCCTCAGATTTTGAAGCTCTCCTGCTCCAAATCCTATCTCAGGGAACTGGGACTTCTTGCTGTTAGTGCCAGTTTGGCATTTGGCTGTTTTGTGTTCATTGTTTTCTCCTATGTGCAGATCTTCAGGGCTGTGCTGAGGATCCCCTCTGAGCAGGGACGGCACAAAGCCTTTTCCACCTGCCTCCCTCACCTGGCTGTGGTCTCTCTGTTTGTCAGCACTGGTACATTTTCTTACCTGAAGCCCCCCTCCATGTCCTCCCCATCCCTGAATCTGGCCCTGTCAGTTCTGTACTCAGTGGTGCCTCCAGCCCTGAACCCCCTCATCTACAGCCTGAGGAACCAGGAGCTCAAGGCTGCAGTGTGGAGACTGATGACTGAATACTTTCAGGAATATTAACCTGTTGGCCAATTTCTGCAAATCACTTGTAATAAAAGTCATCTTTGATACTTCTCTTTCATTTCATTTTGGTGCTCCTTTTATTTGTTTTCCTTTTTTAATCTTGTCCACACAGAAATGTCAATCTTTGTGCCATTTCTCATGATGATTTTCTCCACCTTGCCTTGGCCACAGACTGTGTCAATGAGGGGCTGCCCTCTTAGTGCCTTTCACGGAATTAAAAGATCTCCCAACAAAGATTTCTGCAGAGATGCCCTTTTGTTTCCTTCTCTGGAGCTGCAGCAGCAATGTCTGTGTGCAGAGCTGGGGGCAGATCAGTGCTGGCCCAGCAGCTGTGCCCAGCAGCAGCAGCAGCACTTGGTGTTGCCAGTGCTGCTGCCGTGGCCCTGCCCCGCTGCCCTGGTGGCCCTGGTGTTGCTGCAGGGCCTGAGTGCTCTCGGGGCCGGGCACAGCCCTGGGGGTGGCAGTGCCGGGGCTGCAGCAGGGACAGGCCATGGGCACTGCTGGGGCAGCGCTGACGCCTCAGGCCAGGCCCTGGGGGCTCCAGGCTCCTTGCCCAGGCTCTCTCAAGAACACGGCCAGGCCAATGCTCAGCACAGAAACCCCCGTGAGCAGCCCCAGGCTGGCCGTGGGCAGGCTGGGGGCAAACAGCATGGCTGGGGCTCTGCAAGGGCCCTGGGGGAGATGGGAAGGAGCAGCAGAGCAGGGGCTGATCCATCCCCAGTGCGCTGCACAGCCCAGGGCAGCGTCCCAGAGCATCCTGATGGAGCTGCCAACAACATCCCCCCTCTGCAGCCCTGGCCTCTCCCCCAGCTCACACAGGTGCCCCATCCTTGCAGGCACAGACACGGCAGCACTGGCTCAGCAGCCCCTGTTTGCATTGCACACAGCAGGGGGAGCACCCCCATGCTGTTGCTGTGGGGACATGAACCTGAGGGAGCACAAATGCCATCAGCCCCTGGGGCCAGCAAGGCCTGGGGGACACCAGGGAAACCACTCAGCTTTGTCCTGGCCTCTGCAGTCAGCCAGAAAGTTTGTTCCCATCAGCTGGGACTTTCCTGTGCCACTGCAGACGCTGTTGCTCAGAGCCAGGGCTGCCTGGCAGCCACCCCCAAACTGCCCTGAGCATTTCCTTGGCTTCACCTTTGCTTTCTTTACTCTTCCTTGCTCCAGATTTCTTCCTCTTCCCAGACCTTCTCCTTCCCCTGCAAACAGCCCATCCCTGTTTGCCCTTTCCTCTCTGGCCCCACTCCCCATTGCAGTTCCTGACTTGGCACCATGGGAACGTCCCTTGGGGAGCAGGATCATCCTACAAGTGCTGCAGGAATTGTCTGCAGGCTCCTGCAGTGCCTGGTGCTGCTCCCTTGCCAGAGGCAGCCCAGGCCAGGGGGGCACATCTGGGCTGCTGTGTCTGGCTCTGGGGCTCCCTGCTCTGGGCAATGAGGAGGAGCTGCAGAGGCTCTGCAGGACTGACAGGATGGGCTTTGGGGCTGGCAGGAGAAGCTGAGGGACCTGGGCTGCTGGAGCTTCTGAAGAGGAGGCCCAGGGCTCATCCTGCAACTGCTCCAAGGGTGGTTTCAGAGAATCCCTGAATCAGCAAGGTTGGAAAAGACCTTGGAGATCATCAAGTCCAACCTGGCCCTGACACTGCCTTGACTCCCCTGAGCCTCTTCTTCTCCAGGATAAACAACCCCAGCTCCCTCAGCCACTCCTCACAGGACTTGTGCTCCAGACCCCTCCCCAGCCTTGTTGCCCTTCTCTGGACACGCTCCAGCCCCTCCATGGCCTTCCTAAATTGGGGGGCCCAGAACTGGACACAGCACTCGAGGTGCTGCCCAACCACTGCCCAGCACAGGGGAAGAGTCACTGCCCTGCTCCTGCTGGCCACACCATTCCTGAGCCAGGCCAGGAGCCATTGGCCTTCTTGGCCACCAGGGCACACTGCTGGCTCATGTCCAGCCTGCTGTCCATCAGTCCCTGCAGGTCCCTTTCTGCCTGGCTGCTCTCCAGCCACTCTGTCCCCAGCCTGTAGTGCTGCAGGGGTTGTTGTGGCCAAAGTGCAGGACCCGGCACTTGGACTTGTTAAACCTCACCTTGTTGGATTTGGGCCCTGGATCCAGCCTGTCCAGGGCCCTGTGCAGAGCCCTCCTACCCTCCAGCAGATCCAAACTCACACCCAGCTTGCTGTCCCCATGTTTCCATGAGGTCCCAGAGTGTCCCAATGGTCTCCATGATTCCATGAGGCCCCCCCATGTCACACTGTTCCTTTGGTTCCATGGGACCCCTTGGTGTCACAAAGTCCCTTGGATCCTTGGGCCCCGCAGTGTCACAATGGATCCTTTGTTCCATGAGGTCTGGCAGTGCAGCAATGCTGTTCTTGGTGCCAGAGTGTCACAATGGTCTATTGGTCCCAAGGGCCACCACAGTGTCAAAGATGTTTCCTTCATTCCAGGAGTCCCTGAGGAGCAGCACTGGCCCCGTGGTTCCATGGGGCCCTGCAGTGTCACAATTGTTTCCTCAGTTCTCAGAGTCCTTGCAATGGAGCAATGGCCTCTTGATTCCATTGTCCCCAGGCTCTCACAACTGCTCCATGGCTGGTTCCAGAGAATCACAGATGGAGCAAGGTTGGGCATTGAATTCCAGCACACACCTCAGCTCTCTGATGATCCCGGCACCATGCTGGGCCCTGTTCCAGACTGGAGCAGAGCAGATGTTGATGGCACAGGAGCCCTGTGGGGCTGTCAGGGACCTGCAGCTTGCAAGGTGCTCTGCTCTCCCTCAGGTGCTCTTGGAGAGATCCAATCCCAGCTGGGCACCTCAGGGCACAAGTGGCACTGCCTGTCCATGGGCACACAACTGATGTCTTCCTGGAAAGGGGCACAGGTTTTAACACCAGTTGGTTTCATAATACACAAGCACATTTTTATTATCTGGGTCATTTGAGTACTTTTAAGAAATGGCAAAGTTTTCCCTCCAGGAACGGGAATTTCCTGGATCTACTGGATCCTTTTACTGATGGCAGGAGAAGAAATACTGATCTTCCCCTCTACCTTTGCCATCAGCATTCAGTCTAATATTTCATGACCCACACCTTCAGATGTTTCCAGCCCTCCAGGTTAAATGGCCATGTGTAAAGACATCGCTGCACTAGACCAGCTGGATCTATGTCCCTCCCATTGCTCCCAGATTTCCTCCTCCAGATTCTTTCTGGTCCTTTGAGTGCCTCTCAACTGACTGGCTTCATGCTTTGAACTTAAGAAAGTTGCTCAATATTTCTGAAAATCAAATAAATATCACATTAGTCAACATCCTAATTACATTTACATCTATCCTAGAATTACTTTTTTAAATGTCTTTGTCTAAAAGTCTTCCTGTATGGAAATCCCTGGGGGATGGTGGCCATGTCAGATGCGGCTGGGACATCTCAGAGAGCTGAGGGAAGAGCTGTGATGATTATTAAATTGTTCAAATGTTCAAGTTGTGTTTGTTGGCAAGAACAATCACCTTCTGTGCCTCTGAGTGTCACCAGTCCCTGAGCCCAAAGGACACAAACCTGCTGAGTTGTGGTCCCCACTGCAGGGGCTGCACTTGGACCTTGGCTCTGCACAGGAGAGCTCTTCATCCCCTTTCTCTCTTTTCCTCCCTCTGGGCATGGAGGGAGCTCCTGACTTCAGCGTGTGACTCGTGTGTGCAAAGAGCAAATCTGGGCAGAATCGGGGCAGGGAGGGTTTGGGGGGACCTTGGGATCTGTGCTGGGCACAGAAGGTGTTTTCCATTGCTCTGAGACTGTCTGCTGTGGAAAGTGGATTTAATATCCAGCAGAGGAATGACTTTTGCATTTGATGGAGCTGTGCCTTCCCTTGGCTTTGTTGGCTGGCAATAAATGAACATCCCTCTGTGTCTCGGGCAGCTCCTTCTCCAAGGAAAGCAGGTGGGAGCTGGAGCCAAGGAGCTGAAAGCTGCAGGAGCAGCCTGGGCTGGAGGGAGCTCAGATTTGCACAAGGCTGCTCTGAGTGCCAGGGCTTGGATGGGGAAATGGTGGGCTGGGGGTAGGGACAGAGTCTGATTGATTGTCAGCCATGAAGTGTCTTGGTTTTCCTATCTATTCAAACTGCATGAGGAGGTTCTTGGATTCAGTGACAATTATAGATTGCAATTAACAGAGGAAAAAAAAACCTAAACAGGACCTAAAAAATCTTTTCTCACTGTCTTTTTAAAAATAACATAGTCAGTTGAATGCACTTCCGAAATCTCTCTTATTAACCACATGAGATTTGGAAACTGAAATCAAATTATTCCCAGAGGCTTGGCCTGTTAAGGTGTTCTGAATGTTAATGAGCCCTGGGACACTGAATTCCTGCACTGAAGAGCTGAAGGCTGAACAAGCCTCTGGAGCAGTACTTGGATTCAGTGTCAATTGGAGATTGTACATATCAATGAATTAACAGGAGAAAAACCTACAGAGGACCTAAAAAAAAATTTTCTCACTGTATTTTTAAATAGAATCTATTAATTTTGAATACACTTCTGAAATCTGTCTCATTAACCACAAGAGATTTGAACATTTAAATCAAATTATCCCCCAAGGCTTGGCTTGTTCATGTGTTCTGAATGCTAACGAGCCCTGGGGCACTGAATTCCTGCACTCAAGAGCTGAAGGCTGAACAAGCCTCGGGAGCAGGAAAATTCAGCAGCAGCCTCCAAGGTGCTGAGGATGTCAGCAGCCCCCACTGAGGCCATCCCTGCCCAGAGACCGTGGGGGAATGGGCAGACAAGGAGAGCGTCCCTGGGGCTGGGGCAGCACAACTCAGAGGCACCAGCGGCTCCAGCTGGGCAATGGAGTGTGGGATGTGGCTGGGAAAGCCCTGCCTGGGCTGGGCCAAGCAGGACACACAAGCCCTGACTGCCATCCTCCAAAAAACTCTCTCAAGGAGACATTTAAAAGGAATTACAATTGTTTGTGTCCTCTGAGTTGGATGTACTGGAGAAATGCCAACAAGAGATTCTCAGGAGCTCAAAACAACCAAACAGCCTTTACTGGAAGCTTTAGAAAATCAGAGAAACTTTGGCAAAAGGTTTAATATGACATTCAATCAACAAAAAACACAGATCAAAGCATTACCTTGGGTCATTCAACTTCAGAACCTCTAAGCCTGTTCAATTTTAAGTTACTCAAAATTTGCAAGAGGACATATATAGAAGAAGTAGACACAGAAAGAGAGACAGACAAAAAATATACAGAGAAGCGCGCACACACACACACACACACACACACACACACACACACACAACTACCAACTCCTGGATTCCAGCAGTGCTCAGATGGAAATTCCAAGAGGAGGTAGGGTCAAGATGCGTGCTTGCCTTGTGGGCAGCCTTCAATACCCCTTGGTCTCCCTGGGCCCTTCCCCCAGTGGGACTTGGGCTCATTTGGTCCCTCAGGAGCGGGGCTGGGCTGCAGAGGTGGCTGTGGAGCATTGCCTGTGCTGTGCCAGGGACTGGCAGCCACTGCTGGGCTGGGATAGAGGCTCTGGGGGGATTGGGGTGCCAGGGCAGGGCAGGGCTGGGGTTCCAGGGCAGGGCAAGGCTGGACCTGCCCCTTCCTCCCCCCACACCCACACAAAATGTTTCCTGCCCACAATCTCCTCCAGTCTGTCACAACAGGGAATGTGGGAGGTGAAATCCCAGTTCTGGCCATGGACACCTGGACGAGAAGGATAGTTCTTTTCCATAGGAAGGAAAGCACAGAGCCCCAGTGTTTGGAAGGCAGGTGAGAGCCTCACTAGGCCAAGGCCAGCCAGACTTGACAGGAATGGCAGATTTTGTCTTGGGGCAGTCCTTCGATTTAAGGAATTTTGGAGGTGGAAACCCAATCTCAGCCATGGGCACCTGGAGAAGCAGGACAGTTCTTTCCCATAGGAAGGAAAGCATGGAGCCTTCCCGGGGCTTTTGTGGACAGATGAGAGGTGACCCTTGTGAAACCACTGCCAGACAGACTTGTCCTGGCAATATTCCTATTGGAGCAATCCCTGGATATAAGGAAATTTGGAGGTGAAATCCCAATTCTGGCCATGGGTGCCTGGAGTAGAATGACAGTTTTTTTCCATTGGGAAGGAAAGCACGGAGCTCCAGTGTTTCAGCAGCAGATGAGAAGACACCCTCAACATGCCAAGGTCAGCTGCACCAGTCAGGTGGCCCCTGGGAGGCCAAACCAGCCAGACCTGTGATGTGTTCCCTTGGTTTTGTGGGGCCCTGAAGTGTCACAATGGTGCCTTGGTTCCATGGAGTCCAGTGTCACAGACATTTCTTTTATGAAAAATCCTCTTTCAGGATTTTTCCTGCTGAAGCTGAGAAGTTCAGCAACAATACATAAACAACAGGTTGTCTGCTGCTGTGGAATGCAACAGGCCTGCCTGGATTGGCCCAGCTTGGATGTTTAGAGATAATGGCCAATCCAGGACTGAGCTCTCTGGGAGACAGTCAGAGAGAGCTCCTTTGTTATCATTCTTTACTTTCTATTCTTAGGTAGCTTAGCAGCTTCTGGAAACTCTGCCTGCTTTTTCTTTTAGTATAGTATATGTATATATCATAAAAGAATAAATCAAGCCTTCTGATGATGGAGTCAAAGATCTCGTCTCTTCCCTCACCTGAAAACCCTAACCACAGTCCAGCAGTGTCATAAAGGACTTTTGGACCCTGGGGGTTTGTGGTGTCACAATGGTCTCCTTTGCCTCCACAGTGTCACAATGGACCATTGATGACAGGAGACCTCTCTGTGTCACCCCTGGAGCTTTGGTTCCATGCAGCCCTGCAGTGTCACAAAGGCCTCTTTCTTTCACCAGGCCCCACAGCATCACCATGGTCCTCTTGGTTCTGTGGGGACCCCCAGGGTCACAATGGTCTCACTGGTTCCATGGGGCCTCACAGTGTCACAATGGTTTCCATGATTCCATGAGTCCCCCCAGTGTCACAATGGTCCCTTGGTTCTATGAGGCTTTGAAGTGTCCTAATGGGTTCCCCATTGTTCCATGAGGCCTTGCAATGTCACAATGGACCTTTGGCTCCATTGAATCTCAAAGTGTCACAATGGCCCCTTGGTCCCATGACACCCCAAAGTGTCACAATGGCCTCCACAGTTCCATGAGGCCCCACGGTGTCACAAATGGACCCTTGGTTTGATGGGGCCTCACAGTGTCACAATGATCCCTATATTCCATGGAGCCACACAGCGTCAGTATGGTCCCCTTGGTTCCATGAGGCCCAGCAATGTCACAGTGCTCTCCATGATTCCATGAGGCCCCACAGTGTCACAATGGTCCCTTGGTCTCACAGGCCCCACAGTGTCACAATGGTCCCTTGGTCTCACAGGGCCCCACAGTGTCACAATGGTCCCTGGTTCCATGGCCTGTGCTGCTGCATTCCCCCCTCCCCTTCTCAGGCCGCCTGCCAGCTGAGAAATGCTCCTTGGGGCTCGGCCTTGGCCAACAGCCCCTGGGCTCAGCTCCTCTGCAGCTCATCACAAACACTGCCTGCTCCAGGCACTGCTGCTGCCCAACCAGCTCCTGCTTTCTGTAGGAGCAGCCCGGGAACTGTTTTTGTTCCCTCAGTGGCACAACATCCCTTTCTCACCATGCCAAAGAAAGCTGTTGGTGCCAAGTGCGGCCAGGATGAGCCATTGCTGGGACTGAAGCTCCTCTCTTGGGGCCCTGCAAACAGCGCTCCAAAAGGGAGCCCTTGGAGCTCTCCTGGGCCAGCCACTCCCTCTGAGTGGGGCCTCTCCCAGCCGGGAACTCTCCCGTTTGCTGCACTCGGGGATCCCCAACACCGACGGAGCCTGGGCCGATCCCCCCACTCCTCCAGGCTCAACCCTTCACCGCTGGGGAGATGCCAAAGGATCCACAGGGAGCATTCCTGCCCTCAGGGGAATTTCTCCCAGGTGCCTTGCACTGACTCTTTGCATCTGTGTGCACACAGGAGTGCCTGTGCTGGGGAAATGTGGCAGAAATGCTGCTCTCTGAGGGGCTTGAGTGCCTTGGATAGCTGAGTCAGTCAGGCCTGTAAGTGAGGTTAAGTCACTAGGTCTAAGTGAAGTTAAATGCTGCTAAGAGTTGCTCTTTTGCTAAGTTGTTGCTTTTAATACAAGCTTTTAGGGAAGTTAAATACTGCTAGGTGTTATTCCTCTGTCAAATTAGTAAATCATGGGTTCTAAGTTAGGTCAAATACTGTTAAGTGCTGTTCTTTTAAGGTATCAATAGGGTTAAGGTAAAGTTCAGTTCTGTTAAGTTTGGGCTCTGTTAAGCTTTTGGGCTCTATTCCTTTTATCCTTGCCCTCACTGTCCTGTTGTCACACACACACACACACACACACACACACAGGGACAGTTCTCGCTTCATTTCTCGTTGGATTGCCTGGATTTTGTTTGGTTTTGTTGTTGCTTTGTTTCCTTGGTGTGCCTGAAGTGTCCAGTCAGGAGCAGAGTGACTCTTGCCAAGAACTTGTGCTGCTGTCCCTTAATATTAAATCTGGTTTTTGCTGATCCCTTGCTGGGGATTTTTCAGCGCTCTCAAGGCCTCGTTCGTAACAGGGTGAAGGAGCCCTGGCCCAGGCTCTGGCCCTGGGGGACACGGGGACGCTGCCGGGGGGTCCCTGTCCCCTGTGCCACCCCAGGGCCCGGCCCCCCGTCCCCGTGTCAGGCTCTGGGTCGATCTGGTGGAACATCCTCTGGGGGAGGCTGCGGGGCTGGGGGCGGGGGGACTCGGGGGGACAGGGGGACCCGCGCTGTGCACGAGCAGGGTTGGACTGTTCTGGGGGGAACTGTGAGGGGGGCCGGGGCAGAGTGACCTCCCCAGTGACCTCACACAGCCCCTGTGATGTCACACAGCCCCTGTGATGTCACACAGCATCCTGTGATGTCACACAATTCCTGCGATATCACAGAGCCAACTCTGGGATGTCACCCTGGAACGTCATGCAGATGCACTGTGACATCACAGAAGACTCTGTAATGTCAGAAAGCCAGCATGTGATGTCAGAATCTGTTCTGTGATGTCACAGCCTGCTCTGTGATGTTACACAGCCACCCAGTGATGACACAACCCACTCTCTCATGTCACAGAGACACACTCTATGATGGCAGAGTCTGCTCTATGGCCTCACACCCTACTCTGTGATGTCATAGCCCAACCTGTGACGTCACACAGCCCACTCTGTGCTGTCACACAGCCCCTTGCTGACATCACAGCTGCTCTGTGCCTCTATGACACAGCCACAGAGGTGCTGCTGTGACACAGCCCCCTCTGGGACATGCCACAGCCCCTGCCAGTGCTGAGCCCCTGTGAGCTCTGTCTGTGCCCTGCTGGTGTCCCTGAGGGGCCCTGGCAGTGCCCCAGCCCTGCTGGGCTGTGCACAGGAGCTGGCTCCTGGCCAGAGCTGTCTCTCTGCAGCGCTGCCCTTGCCAGGAGCTGCCTCTGGGCCAGGAGCCCAGCCAGCTCAGCAGCACAGACACAGCACAAGGACTTTAATGGCCCTCTGGGGCTTTGGTGCTCTTTGAATCAGACTCAGTCCCTCAGAGTGTGCTCAAAGAACTTCTCAAGAACTTAAAGTGAGATTTGAAACACTGAATTTTCTCATACATAAAATAGATCCTTCTGAGGGACACAACTGAGAAAGTGTCCCCACGTTCCAGTCAGAGCAGAACATGGAAGGCAGTGATGACAGCTGGGGACAAGCAAGGCAAAGGTGTGTCTCTGGCTGAGCAAACCGGATGTGTTTCAGGAATGCAAAGGGCCAAGGCCTGAGCCCCAGCCCCTGGCCAGGCAGATCCTGTCCCTCCCTCCTTGCTCAGGGCTCTTCCCGGGAGGGGCACTGGCATGTGGGGATGTGCAATGCCAAGGGCAGGAGCATGGGGGGCCCCTGCCAGGCTGCTGAGCAGGGACAAGGAGGCAATGAGGCCCCAGGCCTGCAAGGGTCACTTGTCCCCTCGTGGCCTCAGGCCCAGGCCCAGCAGCCATGGCCAAAGTGCTGCCCAAGTTGGCTCTGGCAGGGCCTTGCAGCTGCTGCCCATCCCTGTGCCCTGTGCAGCCCAGGCTGTCCCACGGTGTCCCTGCCCTGCGCCTCTGTCCCTGCAGGCTGTCGCATCCCCGGCTGCCCCACCTGGCTGGGCCATTCCTTTGCTGACAGCTCTGCCTCCTGCCTGCCCCTGCCTGCCCACACAAAGCCTTGGGCCTGATACCAAAAGGGTTAATTCCATTTTTACCATGCCTGTGAACTTTTAGCACAGGAACAAGGCATGCAGGGGCTGCTTTCCCAGCAAGGATGGTTGGAAGAGAAAACATCTGGCTCTAGGGTGAAGTGATAGAAAAAAGAAGGACTGAAACTGGGAACTTGGGGGTGGGTTTAGGGTAATCGGTAAATTGTAATACGCATTTAGTGGCGCTGGTAGAATACATGACCACATAAGGTTAGGAGTTATCCTTCACTAGACCTCAGGCCTGATACCCTCTTAACGAGCAAATTAGTGCTAATGAGTCGTATTCTGATATTTTGGAGACTTGGTGACAGCAAGGCCTCACAGAACCAAGGAGTCAGCTGTGACACTGAGCAAACTCATGGAACAAAGGGTCCATTTTGACACACCCAGAACCCCATGGAACCAAAATCCATGCTGGCACATTGGGCCACATTGAACCAATGGTCCATTGTGATACTGCAGATCCAAGGAGAGCATTGCGACACTGAGAAATCTCTTGGAACCAAGGAGCCATTGTGACACAGCAAGGCTGGTGGAACCATGGGTCCATTGTGACACTGCAGAACCTCACGGAACCAAGATGACCGTGTTCTGCTATACAACCTCATGGAACAAAGGCACCGTGGTGACACTGCAGAAACAAGGAGACTGCTGCTGGCAGTGTGAAAGCTCATGGAACCAGAAGTCCCATTGTGACACAGCAAGGCCTCATGGAAGCAAGGGTCCGTTGTTAAACTGTGTGGCCTCATGGAGCCATGAGCCATTGTGACACAGCATGGCCACATGGAGCCAAGGGGACACTGTGACACTGCGGATCCAAGAAGACCCTTGTGACTGAGGAACCTCATGGAACCAAGAGTCCATTGTCACACTGTGGGTCCCTGTGGAACTAAGGGGAGCACAGTGACTTTGCTGGGCCTCATGGAACAATGGAGACTGTTCTGACACTTTTGGGACAGAAACCCCCGAGCATCCCCTGGGCTGAGAGGGACAGAGACTGCCCTGAGCATCCCCTGGCACAGGGGTGAGAGGGAGGGAGACCCCCCAGGCATTCCCTGGGGTGAGAATGATGGAGACCCCCTGGGGAATGGCCTGAGGTGACAGGGACAGGGACACCCCCTTGGGAATGGCCTGGGGTGACAGGGACAAGGACACCCTCTGGAGAATGTCCCCTGTCACCCTGTCCCTGGGGTGGCAGGGACAGGGACACCCCCTGTGGAACGGCCAGGGGTGAGAGAGACAGGGTAGTGACAATCCCTCCAAGCCCCTCCCAACCATTCCCCCGGGCGAGAGGCTCAGAGACCCCTTGAGCATCCCCTGGGCACTGGACAAAATAACCTTGGCAGAAATCAAACTGAACCTTTCATAAAATACTTTGACGAATATTTGATTTTCCCACAAGTCAAAATGTGATGAAAACACAAACAAATCCCAAACATGAATAAACTGACAATAGAAGAAATTCTGTGGCAATTCCGAGTTTCATTGGTTCCTGCACCATTTCAGCTCAGCTGCTGGCACATTCTGATAAAAGAAATGTGGAAATTCAGCCGAATCCAGGTTATGAAAATCAAGGTAAAGCTCTGTGTAGCTGTCACAAAGGTGACAGGGACTAAGAGAAAAATTATTCTTACATTTGGCAAAGTCCCCCAGCCTGTGTAAGAGAAAAGGGTGAGACAGCACAGGAGTGACAGGGACAGAGATCTCCCCTGGGGCAGGGCAAGTGTGACATTGTCCCCTGTGTGTGTGGCCTTCCCGGGGTGGGGGTTTTACACCTGAGCCAGTTTGGGTAAGGGGGGTGGTGTTCACCCCCTGAGCAGGGATTACCCCACTGTTTCAGGCTGCAATGTAAGATGGAACCAAATGCATGTTTTCAATCCCCATCTCCATAAACTGCTCTAAACAGGTGGGGCAGTGTTCTTTATCTCTTCCATGACTCAGCCCTGATAACGCCCTCCAGGGGAGATATCTTCTGGGAATGGGCCATTGAGTGTCACTGCAGGACTGATCAAATTCCATCATCCCATTGTGGGATGCTCCGCCCAGGGGGAGGATCCAAGCATTCCTACCTGGATATAAGCTGAGCCTTGAAACACCAGGAGCAGCTTGCCTGCTGGATTCCCAGAGGACAAGAGCTCCAGACCACCACTGGACCTTCAGAGGAAGACCAGAACCTTCTACAGGATCACTGCTTTGACAGAATCACGTTCATCACTCCAAGAGGACTGCAGCCACCATTTAGTGGGACTGCTGCCACCACCCTGACCACAGGGTGTCACGTTATATCCTGACTCTGTCAGTTTAAGGCAGTGTTTCTGTATCATTGCCTTGATCTTCATTTTCTTATTAAATTGTAATTCTGACTTAGAGTCTTCCCCAGGTTTACCTTTAAACCAGTACAAAATTTACAGTGCTTATCCCTTGTTTTCCTGCCAAAAAAGGATTTCCCATCCCCAAAACTTGGCCGGATGGAAGAGGTGGCTGTGAGGAAGAAGATGCCCCAGGAGCCCCAGGCAGTGAGGAGGGAAGTCAGTGCCCCTTTCCCCCTCTCTCCTGCTCCATCTCCCAGCCCAGCACGGCCCCCGGCTGCAGGACAACCCTGCTGCCAACGCCGTCCTGCTGGGGATGCACTGGGGGGATCTCCTTCCCCTTCCCTCTGGCATGGAGGCAAATCCCATCCTCTCCTTGTCCTTCCTCCCCCAGACAAGGACCTGAGGATGGAGACCATGGAGGAGAAATCTCCATGGCATAACCTCGTGGAAGAGGCCATTTTGAATGGCTCCATGGCACAGGAATCCAACGGGGAGGAAAATCCCCAGACATCCCACAGGAGGAGGGGCTCCAAACCCAGCCCAGGGTGCTCTGAGGAGGAAAGATCCAACCTGAGCCAGGAAGGTGGACAGAGCTTCAGCCAGAGCTCGGAGCTGGTGGCCCCGGAGCAGCTTCATGATGGGGAGAAGCCCTACAAGTGCTCAGAGTGTGGGAAGAGCTTCAGGCAGAGCAGAACCCTGATAAGCCACCAGATGATCCACACCGCGGAATGGGCCTATGAGTGAGAGGAGTGTGGGAAGGGCTTCAGCTGCAGCTCCGCTCTCATCATCCATCGACGCATCCACACTGGGGAGACGCCCTACGAGTGTCCCCAGTGTGGGAAGAGGTTTCGGACCAGCTCCGATCTCCTCAGGCACCAGCGGATTCACACCGATGAGAGGCCCTTCCGCTGCCCTGACTGCGGGAAGGGCTTCAAGCGCAATTCCCACCTTGTCACCCACCGGCGCATCCACACTGGGGAGAGGCCCTATGAGTGCCCAATATGTGGGAAGAGGTTTCAGACCAGCTCAAATCTCTGTCTGCATGAGCGCATTCACACGGATGAGAGACCCTTCCGCTGCCCTGACTGCGGGAAGGGATTCAAGCATAACTTCACCCTGATCAGGCACCAGCGCATCCACACTGGGGAGAGGCCCTACCAGTGCCCCACATGTGGCAGGAGTTTCACCCAGAGCTCTGAATTGACAAGACACCAACAGCGCCACCAGTAAGGGAAGGTCTGCAAATGCCCCAATTGCAGGAACAGCTTCATGCACTGCTCCAGTTTCATCCCCCATGGGAGAAGCCACATTGGGAAGGGCCCTGGTTATCCATGTTCCCTGTGATCCATGCTGGGAAGAGACCTGTCCCTCTTGCCTGGCCCTCCCAGTGACATGATGTGGCAGTGAAAAACATGAGGGTCTGGCCACGGCCGTGTCATTACATTCACTCCCAACTCAGGTCATTGCCAGGGGCAGGAAAGGGACTCTCACTCTCTCCGTGAGGAGAAGGGTGTCCTTTACAGGCAGGGGAAATTGTGGCCAGGCAGACCCAGTGAGCTGTGTTGTAGTTTTCCCTGTCAAAGTTTTATTTCTCCCTTCTGTTACCAATATTGTTTCTGTTCCTGTTTGTTCCTTATCTCGTTGCTGTTCCCAATAAATTGTTCCTATCCCAGCTGGGGATCTTTGCCTTTTGTGCTTTCCATGGGAGGCGGGAGGGCAGTGAGGGCAGCGCAGTTTTAGCAGGAACAGGAAATTGGGGAATCCCATTCCTGAACCCCGGCCCATGGAAACCGAGCATCCCAGCTGGTGCCAGCCCTGGTGGCCATGGCAGCAGCCTTGGGAGCGGGTCCCTGGCTGGGGCTGTGGGACCTCTTCCCTCTGGTGCCCAGGGACAGGAGTGGAGGGAACGGCTGCAGCTGAGTCGGGGCAGGCTCAGCTTGGATGTCAGGGAAAGGTTTTTGCCCAGAGGCTGCTGGGGCCCTGCCCAGGCTCCCCAGGGAAGGCTCCCAGCTCCAGGGCTCTCTGAGCTCCAGCAGCATTTGGACAGCGCTGCCAGGCCCAGGCTGGCATTGTTGGGCTGTCCTGTGCAGGGCCAGCAGTTGGACTCCAGGATCCTGATGGGTCCCTCCCAGCTCAGCCAATTCTGTGGTTCTGGGATCCCATGAGCCTGGGGATGGGGCTGCCAATGGTTGCCATGGCAACGGGCCTGAGCTGGTATCCATGGCAACCACCCCTGGCATGGGGTCTCCATGGAGCTGCCAAGGGACTGACCATAGCAACAGGGGGCTGGTGACGGTTGCCATGGAAACTGACCATAGTAACAGGGGGCTGGTGATGTTTTCCCGCTAAAGGATCAGACTTTCCACAGGCCCTCACAGGAGTTCCTTGGGGACTTTCCAAGAGTCTCCAGGATGTTCAAGAGCTGAAATGTCACAGGCAGAGACAGGGGCTCCATGGAGACCTCCCAGGGCTTTCTGGGGATGGTAAAGAGCCCTGTGGTCAGAGGCAGTCACAGCCATTCCATGGTGACATCCCAGGGCACCTTGGGCTGCAAAGGCACCCATCTGTCACAGGCACTCACGGGGGCTCCACGGTGACATCCCAGGAGTCCCCAGGCTGCCAAAGAGCCGGGATGTCCCAGACACTCACAGGGGTTCCTGTCATGGGCACAGTGGGAGCTTCAGGCAAAGTTTATTGGAGAAGCTCCTGTTGGGTCACCAGGTGCAGAAAGGATCCCCAGTAGCCCCCATAGATCCCCAAATGTCACTGTAGAATCAGAGATGGCACCAGACTCAGATCAGGAGGCTAAGGGCTAAAAGCCACCTGTTTTTTCAATCCTTTTTTTATATTTTGGTTTGCTACAGGTAGACCTCATTGGTCATTTAATCAACACATTTCACATGATTGGCCAATTATGACAACACCCTTCAGTTAACACTTTATGGAAAAGAGCCAACTTATTTCAAACATTGTCAGGGCACCAGTGATTGTGATTTGTTTTAAATTGGGCCCTTCTGGAGGCTCCCTAGATTGAGGAAACCCTCCTGTAGCAGTTCTGTGCTAGGTAAAAGGAGATGCACGGGACTTTTTCAGTCTTCAGCTTCTTGTTTATTGTTATCTAAAGTTTTGCATTTCTGTCCATACAAGTTCAGCGCGCTGGAAAACTACCGCAAAATGGCCCCAAAATGTACAGTTTCAAGGTCTTTTAAAGTTGTCTCATCCAATTAACTTTTGAAACATACGTTTTTTCTACTTATCTACCAGTAACTCATCCCTTGACTGTCCACATAACCTCTGCACTGTGCTTTCCTCGATCAATCACCCTGTGCCACCAACTCTGCAGAAAATGGAGCAGATGAAGAAGACAGGGACTACACCCCAATTTCTCCATCTTGCTTTCTATCTACACCATACTAAAATCCAAAACCTAAATTTTTCACACAAGGGACATAGTATAGTACTCTCTATCACCTATTTCACACTTTGGTAAATTCTAATCGGTCTCAAAGTCCTGGAAGTCCTCTCCATGGGCAAAGGTAAAGGCAGTGTTTCTCTGGGGGTCAGGACACCTCAGAGCAGACAGAGAAATATTCCCTGTGCCTTGGATTCCAACACATTTAACCTAAAACTTTAACCCTTAACATGTGAAATTACCCAAAAATGTTCCAGGCAAGTAGAATTAGAAGAAATAGAGAAAAAGAGAAAGATAGAAGATCCATAGAAAGACACACACACAGGCACCAACTGCTCAGGTTCCAGCATCGCCAACAGTGAAACCCCAGGAGAGGGCAGGATCCAGAACCCAGGTTGGCCTCGTGCTCCGGCTTTTAACCCCCTGGGCCTTCAATGGCCCGCCCCAGGGTGGGACTGCCAGTTGCTTGTCCAATCAGAGCCAGGGTAGCACTAGCTGCTGGTGTGTGATTGATTGATTAACAGCTGGGCCAATCAGAGCTGGGTTAACATCACCCCCTGCTGTGTGATTGGCAGCTCTGCCGGGCCAGGGCTGGGGCGGGGCTCTGTCCCACCACAAACCAAGGCCTGACCCGGCCCTGGCCCCACACGGGCATT
Source organism: Diglossa brunneiventris (assembly GCA_019023105.1). Classification (NCBI taxonomy): domain Eukaryota; kingdom Metazoa; phylum Chordata; class Aves; order Passeriformes; family Thraupidae; genus Diglossa; species Diglossa brunneiventris. Next base: position 128,052 of record JAFCGX010000504.1, read on the forward strand.
CCGAGCATCCCAAGGTGTCTCGGGACATCGATCTCATCCAGCCTCTGATACCCACCACGGTGACACTACAGAACCTCATGGAACCATGGGTCAGTTGTGACAATGAAGATCCAAGGAAACCATGGTGAGACTGTGGAATCCAGGAATCATGGAATCAAGGAGACCGTTGTGCAACTCAGGGCCCTATGGAAGCAAGGATCAGTGATCAAACTGCGGTTTGATTGTGATTGATTTAAAATAGAAACAAGGAGCATTGTTTCACAGCGGGGCTGTGTGGGGCAATGGACCCTTGTGACTCTGTTGGGGCTCATGAAACAAGAAGCCATTGTAACATTGCCAGACCTCATGGAATGAAAGGAGACCATTGTGACAGTGTTGGGACCCATGAAATCAAGGGAACATGGAACAGGTCTGCCTGGTTTGGACTCCTCGGGGCTGTCTGACAGGTCCCACTGAATTTGACAGGTTCAAGGGCTACTTCTCATCTGACTGTGAAGCACTGGGGCTCTAGGCTTTTATTCCTATGGAAAAGAGCTGTCTTTCTTGTCTAAGCTCCGATGGCTGAAATTAAGATTCCACCACTAAAAATCCCTACATCCGGGTTTTTCCCAAATAAAATCTGCCAATACAGTCAAGTCTGGCTAGCCTCGGCCTCTGGTGACTGCCTCTCATCTGCCCCGGGGCTCGGTTGTTTCCTTCTATGGGACCACTTTGACACTGCGGGATGTTGTGGAGCCAAAAGGCATTGCTACACTGTAGGAACTTGTAGAACCAAGGGGATCATTGTGACACTGGGGTACCATGGATCCAAGGAGCCATTGTGACATTGTGGGGTCTTGAGGAACCATGGAGACCATTGTGACTTTTTTGAGACTTGTGAAAGGCAAGGGACGTTGTGACACTGCAGAGTACCATGGATCCAAGGGACCATTGTGACACTGTGGGGCCTCATGGAACCCAGGACATCTTTGTGGCTCTGTTGGGCCGCATGGTCCCAAGGGGCCAGTTTGAAGCAGCAGGGCTTTGTGGAACCAAGAGGCCATTGCTGCATTTCAGGGCCTCGTGGAGCAAAGGGCTGTTGTGATGCTGCAGGGCACTGTGGATCCGTGGAGAGCATTGTGGCATTGCAAGGCCCCAGGGAATCATGGAGACCATTGTGACACTGTGGGGCCCCATGGAACCAAAGGGCCATTGTGACCCTGCAGGGCCTCATGGAAGCATGGGGGCCATTGTGACACTATGGGAAGTTGTGGAAACAAGGGGATCATTGTTGCACTACTGGGCCCCAATGGAACCAAGGGGCCATGGTGACACAGAGGGGCTTCATGGAACCCAAAGACCATTAGGGCACTGTGGGGCCTCGTGGAACCATGGAGACCATAAGTATCTTTAAAGACTTATGTAACCAAGGAGCCATTATGACACCAGAGAGCACCATGGAAGCAAGGAGCCATTGTGACACTGCAGGGCCCTGTGAAAGCACGGGAAGATGAAATAGGTGTGGCTGCCTTGGCCTCCCAGGGGTCACCTGGCAGGTCTGGCTGACCTTGGAATGTGGAAGACCGCTCCCATCTGTCCCTGAAAACACTGGGGATACGGGCTTTTCTTTGTATGGAAAAGAACTGTCCATTTTTTCCAGGCATCCATGGCCAAAATTAGGATTCCACCTCCAAATGTTTGTGTATCCAAGGATTGCTGCCAGACAAAAGCTGCCAGGACAGACAAGTCTGGCTGGTCTTTGACTGCTGAGTGCCAGCACTCACCTGTTTTCTAAACAACGGGAAAGGGCTCTGTGCTTTTCTTTGTATGGAAAAAATCATCCTTTTCCAGGCACAAATGTCTGAAATTAGGATTCCACATTCATAATTTCAAACATCCAAGGGTTGCTCCAAGCAAACCTGCCAGGACAAACAGGTCAGGCTTGCCTTGGCCTCTGGTGGCTGCTGTTCATCAGCTCCTGAAACATGGGGGCTCCATGGTTTCCTTCCTATGGAGACCAATGTGAGATTTGGGAGCCTTGTGGAATGAAGGGGCCATTGTGACACTGCAGAGCACCATGGATCCAAGGGACCATTGTGACACTCTGGAGCCTCGTGGAACCCAGGACATCATTGTGGCTCTGCTGGCCCACATGGTCCCAAGGTGCCAGAGCAAAGCAGCGGTGTGGGAGTTAGCCTGGCTGTAACTCAGAGTCAGCCAGATTTTACCCCAGAAGAACTGGGTGCGAGTTTCAAGCCCTGGGAATAATTTGTTTAACCCTAGGATGAGTTTGAGAGTTCCCCATAAGCCTTTAGTGTTGGTATGCTAAGTGGTCCACGTTCTCCTCCCCTATTGGTTACTTGTTTCCCCTATAGGGTTATTGTTCTAGAGTGTTCTGCCCTCAAGTGTATATATTGTTGCTTTGCCTTTATTTCAGGTCTTTGAATCCCTTCCCTCGTACTGTGCTCAACTTCTCCATGTTTATTGTTTTTCGCCCTGTTACTAAAGTTCTTTTGGGCAACTCCATTGATCCTGCTTGTAGGAGCGTTAGGGGGTAGGACGGTTGGGACGGTCGGAGACGAGAGATCTCAGAAGCCAGGTCTTGGAACTTGTGGTTTATTGCAAAGGGTGCGGGTGCAGGGGCCTTGTTTGGAGCTGCCAGCAGCTCAGAGCAGGCCCAAAAGAGGAGCTCAAAAAGAGGCGCCCAAAATGGATGCCCAAAAGAGGAGGGGAGTTCCCATTACAATACAAGAAATCTTCTTCTGTGCTGCATATTCTAATTTTCACTAACCAATCAAGTACAAGATACAAATCTTTTAGCATTTACATACAGCCTATAAGAATCATTACATTACCATCCTGTGTTACATTTTAAACCCTAAAAAACTCCTCTTTGGACCCCTTCTGCCAAGCTAGTGGGTCTGCTCTGACCCTTGGACCTGTCTGCAAGCAGAGGGTATTGTTTCATCAAAAGAAGATTCCCTTCAGCCAGCCATACCATTGTTTTCCAGTTGTTCAGTAACTAAGGCTTGGTATGCTAAGCATTGTGACACTGTGGAGCCTTGTGGAACCCAGGACATCATTTTGGCTCTGTTGAGCCACATGGTCCCAAGGGACCAGTGCAAAGCAGCAGTGGGGTAGTTAGCCCAGCTGTAACTCAGAGTCAGACAGATTTTACCCCGGAAGAACTGGGCATGAGTTTCAAGTCCTAGGAATCATTAGTCTAACTTAGGATGAGCTTGAAAGATCCCCATAAGCCTTTAGTGTTGTCATGCTAAGAGTTCCAAGTTCTATTCCCTATTGGTTACTTGTTTCCCCTGTATGGTTATTGTTCTAGAGTGTTCAATCCCCAAGTGTATATGTTGTTGCTTCCCCTTTGTCTCAGGTTTTTTGATCCTGCCCCTTGAACTGTGCTCGACTTCTCCCTGTTTATTGTTGCTCTCCCTGTTACTAAAGTTCCTTTTAAACAACTCCATCAAATCCGCTCCTTTTCATTTTTGCCACCCTCGCTGCCCTCCGCCTCTCATGGAAATCTCAAAAGGCAAAGATCCCAGGCTGGGATAAAAACAATTTACTGGGAACAGCAACAAGTTAAAGAACAAACAGGAACAGAAACATTATTAATAACAGAAGGGATAAGAAAAACTATTTACAGGGAAAACTACAACATCAACAACTGGCTCTTCCTGGCCATGTATTTCCTCCTGTCTGGAAAGGACACCCTTCTCCTCAGGGGCGAGAGAGAGAGAGAGTCCCTTTCCTGCCCCTGGCAATGTTCTGAGGTGGGAGTGAATGTAATGTCACAGCCATGGCCAGACCCTCATATTTTTCACTGCCACATCATGCATTGGTAGGGCAGCAAAAGGGACAGGTCTCTTCCCAGCATGGATCACAGGGAAAATGGATCACCAGGGCTCTTCCCAACGTGGATTCTCCCATGGGGGATGAAGCTGGAACTGGGCATGAAGTTTTTCCTCCAAACGGGGCATTTGCAGGGCTTCCCTTACTGGTGGCTCCGTTGGTGTCTTGTCAAGTGAGAGCTGCTGGTGAAACTCTTCCCACACTGGGGACACTGGTAGGGCCTCTCCCCAGTGTGGATGCGCTGGTGGATGATGAGGTGTAGTTGTGCTTGAAACCCTTTCCACAGTCGGGGCAGAGGAAGGACCTCTCATCCGTGTGAATCCGCGCATGCAGGAGGAGATTGGAGCTGCTCTGAAACCTCTTCCCACACTGGGTGCACTTGTAGGGCCTCTCCCCAGTGTGGATGCGCCGGTGGGTGACGAGGTGGGAGTTTTGCTTGAAGCCCTTCCCACAGTCAGGGCAGAGGAAGGGCCTCTCCTTGGTGTGAATCTGCTGGTGCTGGAGGAGATTGGAGCTGGTCCGAAACCTCTTCCCACACTGGGGACACTCGTAGGGCCTCTCCCCAGTGTGGATGCGTTGGTGGATGGCGAGGGCGGAGCTGCAGCTGAAGCCCTTCCCACATTCCCCACACTTGTAGGGCCATTCCCCAGTGTGGATCATCTGGTGGTTGATCAGGGTGCTGCTGTGTCTGAAGCTCTTCCCACACTCTAAACACTTGTGGGGCTTCTCCCCATCATGAAGCTGCCCATGGACCACCAGCTCCGAGCTCTGCCTGAAGCTCTGTCCATCTTCCTGGCTTAGTGTGGGTCTTTCTTCCTCAGAGCACCCTGGGCTAGGTTTGGAGCCCCTCCTCCTGTGGGATCTCTGGGATTTTCCTCCCCATTGGAATTCTGCACTGTAGAGTCACTCAAATGGCCTCTTCCATGAGGTTCTGCCATGGAGATTTGTGCTCCATGGCCTTCATCCTCAGCTCTTTCCCTGGGGGAGGAAGGAGAAGGGAGAGGATGGGATTTGCCTTCCTGCCAGAGGGAAGGGGAAGGAGATCCCCCCAGTGCATCCCCAGCAGGACGGTGTTGGCAGCAGTGTTGTCCTGCAGGGGGGGCCGTGCTGGGCTGGGAGATGGAGCAGGAGAGAGGGGGAAAGGGGCACTGACTTCCTCCTCACCTGCCTGGGTTTCCCACGCCTCCTTCCTGTTTCTCGCAGCCTCGTCCTCCATCCAATCAAGGTTTGGGACTGGGAAATCCTCTTTCGGGAACCAAACAAAGGGTGTGCACATTGTCTTTTGTACTGGATTGAAGGGAAACCTGGGGGTTACTCTAAGTCAGAATTACAATTTAATAAGAAATGAAGATCAAGGCAATGATACAGAAACACTGCCTTAAACTGACAGAGTCAGGATATAACCTGACACCCTGTGCTCAGGGTGGTGGCTGCAGTCCCATTAAATGGTGGATGCAGTCCTGTTGGAGTGATGAACGTAATTCTGTCAAAGCAGTGATCTTCTAGAAGGGTCTGGTCTTCCCCTGATTTTCCAGTGGTAGTTGTGGAGCTCTTCTCCTCTGGGAATCCAGCAGGCAAGCTGCTCCTGGTGTTGCAAGGCTCAGCTTATATCCAGGTAGGAATGCTTGGTTCCCCCCCCTGGGCGGAGCATCCCACAATGGGATGATGGAATTTGATCAGTCCTGCAGTGACACTCAATGGCCCATTCCCAGAAGATATCTCCCCTGGAGGGCGTTATCAGGGCTGAGTCATGGAAGAGATAAAGAACACTGCCCCACCTGTTTAGAGCAGTTGATGAAGATGGGGATTGAAAACATGCATTTGGTTCCATCTTACATTGCAGCCTGAAACAGTGGGGTAATCCCTGCTCAGGGGGTGAACACCACCACCCCCCTTACCCAAACTGGCTCAGGTGTAAAACCCCCACACCTGGGAAGGCCACACACACAGGGGACAATGTCACACTTGCCCTGCTCCAGGGGAGGTCTCTGTCCCTGTCACTCCCTTGCTCTCCCCTTTTCTCTTTCTTTCATTTCTCTCTCTACCTCACCTTTACTGTTCAATAAAATCCACTTTGGATTTGGTCTCGTTAGCACCTTAATTGCGGCAGAGACATATCTCTAACAATTTTCTTAACCAGATTCTGACATTATTTTGGCAGAGTGAGTTCAGGGCACTGTTGTCTGACCCCGGATGATTTCATGATGCTCATGCCCCATTGTTCTGTTTAGCTCAGAAATGAGTTCTGCACCTTAAAGGCTGGTTCTGAGAGCAAAGGGGGGGAGGAAGAAGCAGCAGTTTGTTTTCAGACACTGCACTCACTCCTCCACATCCGGCTCCTGGATGGACAGGATGGACAGACAGACAGCAGGACAGAGCTCTCCTTTGCTTTTAGTTAGTTTTTAGCTCACTGAGGCAGAGGTGTTCCCCTGTGTTTTTTCTTTTCTTTGGAGCTGTTAAACCTGCGCTAAATGAACACCCAGAAACCCACCGGCAGCTCCCACCTGTGGCCCACTGTGCCAGGCCTGGGCCAAGGCATTTCAGCACTGGAGAGACTGATAAGAGACTGATAAGAGATGTAAGAGACTGATAAGAGACTGATAAGACACTGAGTGAGCCCAGCTACAGCCCAGGGAGGGATTTTCAGAGTTTGTCATCTTTTTTGGAGCAGCGGGAGGCTTATTGCTTAATATTGTTCAAATTTTGTGGTGGTGAATGCTTTGCCTGTTAAATAAAGGTTTTTCTACTTTCTCCAAGGAAATATTTTCCCGAACTGGCGGAGGGTGGGGGCTGCTGAATCTGCATTCTAGAGGAAACTCTTTTTGGAGGTTTTCAACCAAATTTGCCCTGAACAGGACAGAGAAGGGAAAGAAGGGAGAACCCAAGTGGCTGGATTGAGGGGAGGGTGGAGAGGGGGACCCTGGGACTCCAAAACCTCCCAGAATCCATAACCAGGACCCTCGAGAGGGGGGATCCCCAGGACCATGGGATCCCCAGCAGCCCTGAGATGGGGGAAAACCCAGAACCCGACAGGGATGAGACTGGAAATGGGAAAATCCTGGTGGCTTTTTTTATACACTTTTGATTTTGGAGGTTTTTATGGAAATCAGTGACTTCTGGATATGGATTGGGTGGGAGGAATCCCCAACCAAAGGCATTCACAGCTTGTTTTTCCCCAAACCAGGATTTTCCAAAACCATCCCGCAGTGACATCCCCCCTGTCCTGCTCTGGTGAGCTCAGTCCCAAACCTGACCTGATCCTGGTCTAAATCTCACTCCACATTTAGACAAACTCACAGTTCTGTATTTAAACTTATCCCACATCCAGATTGTCTAGCCCCAGGCACAATCACAACCCCAGCCTTAAGCCAATCCCATGTCTAGCCTTAACCCCAGTCCCCGCTCTAATCCAAATCTCAGCCCCAACTCCAACCCAGCCCCAATTCCAGCCCCTTCCTAAATCCTCAGCCCAAACGAAATCCCGGTTCAGCCCTGCTGGGGGTTTGGGGGGTCTCTGTCCCTCTGACCCCGATGATGTTTGGGTGGGGTCACAGCAGGCTGAGAGGGACAGAGAACCCCCCCGGCCTCCCCCAGGTGTGAGAAGGTCGGAGAGCCCCCCCAGCCCCAGCTGAGCAGCCTCAGCGGCGTGAGAGGGACACAGAGCCCTGGTCCCCAGCCCTGCACAGGCATTGCCTGAGGCCAGAGGATGGAGACCCCCGAGCATCCCCCAGGGTGAGGGGGACACAGAGCCCCGAGCATCCCCTGGGCTGAGATGGACAGAGACTGCCCTGAGCACCCCCTGGCACAGGGGTGAGAGGGAGGGAGGCCCCCAGGCATTCCGGGGTGAGAATGATGGAGACCCCTGGGCATGGCCTGGGGTGACAGGGACAGGGGGACAACCCCTGGGGAATGGCCTGGGGTGACAGGGACGGGACAATCCCAACAAACTCCTCCTGAGCGTCCCCCAGGGCGAGAGGCTCAGAGACCCTTGGAGCATCCCTGGGCACTGGACAAAATAAACTTGGCAGAAATCAAACTGAACCCTTCATAAAATACTTTGATGAATATTTCATTTTCCCAAAGTCACATGTGATGAAAACACAAACAAAACCGAAACATGAATAAACTGACAATAAAAGCAATTCTGTGGCAGTTTCTGGTTTCATCAGTTCCTGCACACATTCCAGCTCAGCTGCTGGCAGGTTCCAATAAAAGATAAGTTGAACTAAGGTGACAGGGACAAAGAGAAAAAAATTTCTCACATTGGCAAAGAACCCAAGCCTGGGAATTCAGGAGTTATTCGAAGGAAATCAGCTACTTGAGCTGGGATTCTTGGGATTCTAGCAGCATTGTATCCTTCACGATGGGGTGAATGAACCTTGTCAGTCTCACTGGTACCAGTTGCTCCTTTCCTCTGGTGATTTTTAAAACTTCTCAAGGAAGGACAACAAATATTTTCTTTACACTGGCCACCCACCAAAGCCATTTTCCTGAACAGTTCTCCATAGGTTGCTCAAAGGAAACTCCGTCCAAGTTTCCATGAGTTCCCCAGAGAGAACCACAACCTCCTCAGAGGAGGGAACCATGCTGTTGTCAAAGGCACTTGGGGTCAGACAACAGTGCCTAAACTCACTGTGCCAAAATACTGTCACAATGGTTAATAAAATTGTTAGAGAGATTCCTCTGCCCCAATTAAGGTGCTAACGAGACCAAATCCAAAGTGGATTTTATTGAACAGTAAATGTGAGGTAGAGAGAGAAATGGAAAGAAAAGAGAAAAGGAAGGAGAGCAAGGGAGTGACAGGGGACAGAGACCTCCCTGGGGCAGGACAAGTGTGACATTGTCCCCTGTGTGTGTGTGGCCTTCCCAGGGTGGGGGTTTTTACACCTGAGCCAGTTTGGGTAAGGGGGGTGGTGTTCACCCCCTGAGCAGGATTACCCCACTGTTTCAGGTTGCAATGTAAGATGGAACCAAATGCATGTTTTCAATCCCCATCTTCATCAACTGCTCTAAACAGGTGGGGCAGTGTTCTTTTATCTTTCCATGACTCAGCCCTGATAACGCCCTCCAGGGAGATATCTTTCTGGGAATGGGCCATTGAGTGTCACTGCAGGACTGATCAAATTCCA